>SKCR01003996.1:0-26778 GCA_019454045.1 Zanthoxylum bungeanum | reverse complement strand
ATTGGTGGTGCAACCTCCAAAGGTTCAGGTTCCATGTTGACTAATGCTTCTTGAGCCTCTCGCCTTTCCCTTCTCAACTGTCTGATAGTTCTTTCAATTTCTGGGTCAAGTGGTCGTAGTTCAAAGCTTCTGGTTCGTCTCATGAAGTTTCTGAGAACCTGAAACACAAGAAAACAATAACAATAAGTAAAAAAAATTAGATACAAGTAAAAGTATCTAACCCCTAAACTAATAATAAAAGATAAATAAGTCCCCGGCAACGGCGCCAAAAACTTGACCGGCGTAACACACACGTATAACGCAAGCGTACGTATCGTTCAAGTAGTATAAAAAGTATCGATCCCACGAGGACTTAATACCTAAGTTATTAATTTTATGAGGTTAAATGATTACTAGTATCTAACAGGTTGTTTAACTGATTTGATATAGCGACGATTCTAAATTTAAAGACAATAAAATATAATTGTTTGAAAAGATATTTTGAGAAAATTCAATATTAAAACTATCTAGGGTTGTGATTTATTCCAATATTATATAAAGATAAAGTGGTTATTTTATAATTGGGTAATATATTGATTTATTAACCTGAAACACTAATTTATAAAAGCCTCTTCCGAAGGTCAATTACAAATACCTAGTATAATCCAATTGAACCATATGTCTATGTCAACCAAATTACCTAGATTCATTACGATTAAGTTCCAATTAAGACTACCCCCGCCCGACAGGTATATTCCTATCCTGTAAGGAAATCTATTGAAAGGGTTATCTATCCTTAAGGAAGATCGTGGGCTATTGAATCTAAGGTCTTAAACTTAAAATCCCTATGTCTAGTTCATTTTAAGTTTACCTAGTCAATTTAATTAATGGCCAGTTAATTAAAGAGCATTAAGATTAAGACTCAATAAATAAATCTTTATATTACCCAAATTACAATCTAACCCTTATAAACCCGTGACATTGAATTTCATCACAACCCTAGATATTAACTTAGTTATGACACATAGCTAGGGCTGATAAAAACTTGAAAATAAAAGACATAAACTGCTGAAAAGTAATTGCGATAATGAAAATGCTGAAGAGAAAATTACAAATGAAATAAAATGCTAAGGCAAAAAGGAATTACTTTTAATATTACTAATTTAGATATCTCCCAAATAAATAATATATAAACTTATGAAATTATTTAATCAACCGACCAATCTGGCGGTATCCTGATTAAGTCCAATTAAGTCCAACCAGCCATATAGGCGGTAATATTTGTCCATAATCCAGCCATAAAGGCGGTACCGAAATAAATTTACCAACCGACCAGTCTGGCGGTATCCTTGATTAATCAGTTTCAAACCAACAGAAAATAAATTTACCAACCGACCAATATAGCGGTATTCCTTTATTAATCAGAATTTTAAATAGTAAATATATTATTTTTAAGGGAGATTAATCTAAATAGCAATAATAAAATAATTACCTTTCACCTTAGCATAGGGAAGTTACCTCCGCATAGTGAATAGTAAAAACTGTAAAATAAAGAAAGTAAATTATTATTACTACAAACAGTAATTAAAATTATTACAAAAGTAAAAAGTAAAAAATAAAAATGAAAATTCTAGAGAGAGAGAAACCCCTAATTACATAGAAGGAGTGAGAAAAGGTGTAATAAAAACTGAAAATTCGCGGCCTATTTATAGCAAAAAAATTCACTATTTGGTCACTGTTCGCGCGTCGCGACGCCAAAGCCTCAGCGTCGCGACGCTGGATTTTTCACTATTTGGTTGACGTGGCGCGATGAGAAGGCGACACGTGGCATGGCGGCTGACTGTTGAAGCGACACGTGGCAAGGCGGCTAAGACTCAATTATTATGCTGACGTCATTGGTGACGTGTCACTGTTCATGACGTCATTGGTGACGTCACTCTGATGATGTGGAAGACAACGTGGCGACACGTGGGGCGGCGGCCGTCAGACGAATGAGAGGTTGACACGTGTCGCGCTGTGATTGGCTGATGATGACATGGCATGTTGACTCGGTTGACTTGCTGATGTGGCTGCTGATGTGGACGATGATGTGGCGACACGTAGGATGACACGTGGGGCGGTGGCCGTCCAAGCAATAGGATTTCGACACGTGGCAAGGCGCATTTTAGCATCTCTGTTGTGATGGTGACACATGTCACGGCGCACGTTAGCAAAGTCAACTTTTCTCAGATTCTGATTTTTGTGGACCCGGCGCATGTTAGCAGATTCGGCGCACGCTGGGCGTCGCGACGCGGAAGGTCTGGGCGGCGCGACGCGGAAAAGACTAAAATATCCCTGTCGACGCATTTTTGTCCGGTTTTGCCTCAAATTGCCTCCAGTGCTTTCCAAACTTTATTTATCTACAAAATAACACAAAATACATCAAAACATTCACAAAACTCAAGAAACTATACAAAATATTAGATTAAATGAGTGGGAAATAGTGATATAAATACCACTCATCAGATATTTGACTCGAACAGAAAATTAATCTGGGATTAATTACGAGAGAGAAAATTAATATGGGATTAATTATCAAGAGAGAAAATTAATATGGGATTATTTACGTCGAGAATTTATCTGGGATTAAATTCGTCGAGAGGAGAGAACGCGATTAATTTAGAATTAATCAGTAAAATAAATTTAATAGTTAAATTAGATTTTACCATTTAATTTATTTAATTGGGCTAAAATAATATATTAGATATATTAAATGAAATCAGATTTCAACGTGGAATTAAATTGGATTTTAATTCTAGCGAATGGATTAATTTGGAATTAATTCGTAAGCCATTTTGATAATAATTTTGCGAGGCATAATTATTTAATTAAATTATATTTAATTACGTCGTGACGGAAAATTCGTTTAATCGGATTAAACGAACCCGAGCCCGAAGTGTTTTGTCTCACCCAACTTCAATTTTGAATTTAAGTATGGGACCCACCAACTTACATCACTAGTCAATCTAGTTGATAGAAGTGGTTGTGGGTATTAAAGGAAACTTTTACAACACACTTTGATTTTACCTTTTTGGAAAAAGTAAAAGAAACATATTTAATGAATTTTGAAATCATTAATTTTTGTTCTCTCTCTTCATTTGGCCGATTGGCCACTGTCATTATTTTTTCATTCATTTGGCCGAAGGCCTTAAAAATGAATTGATTTTGACTTCTCTTTTAGTGTGCACAAAAGGCAACAATGTTATCTCTCTCTCAATTGGCCGAATAAGCAAAAGCTAATGGCCTCTGAAAACTTTTTCAATTGGCCGAAAAAGAAAGGCATTTTGGCATTTTGTTTTTACAGTTTGGCCGAATGGCCTTTGAGTTGTCAATTTGGCCGAATGGCCACAGACTTGCCTCTGTTTTTAAAGCCCATGGCCGATTGCTCCTCTCTCTCTTGGGCACAAAATTTGTTCCATTTGTTCTTGTTAGCATATATGGGAGTCAAATGATGGTGATAGGGATACTCACCCATGAGCTTGGAAGCTTCAACATCCATGAAATTTTGAAAGTCAAAGTCGATCAATGTAAGTTAATTCCGTAAGCTTCTTGATTTATTCACACACTAATCACGCTTAGAGATCCCGTGGCATGTCTAGGACACTAACAATTGGTATCAGAGCGAGATCTAAGCATGATTTGGATTCTAGGGTTTATAAACTTTAATTTGGGATTTTATGCTTGGAGTATGTATTTTCTTAAATTGATGGTTTGGTTGAGCTTGTATGATGTTTAATTGGATTTGTGCCTCATTGATTTTGTGGTAAATTGATTAGATCAAAAATCCCCAAAATTCATGCTTGGCCGATTACTACCCTAGGAGAGCTCATGGTTAAATTTTGAATTAGACAATTGGATATGTTGATTCAGATGAAATATAATGTTAATTGTTGATTTAATTAGATTGAAATCGAAATTGGATGTTAATTTCATGTATTGCCGTGAGTATGAAGCATGTTGGAATGGATTGATTATGCTTTAATTTGTGTTGGACATAAATTAAAATGTTAAGCATGATTAATTAGATTAATTAGTGTTTTGAAAATACTAGATTAATTAATTATTGTGTTAATTACACTTCAATTAGATTAATATGTAATTTGGAATGATATTAATTTAATTTGTTGTAATTGGGCTAATGGGCTTGGTTGGGCCAAATTTTATTCTTGGATTATATTTGGGCCTAAACCATTTCCATAAATTCCAAAATATGACAATTGGGCCTTTAATAATTTAATTGGGCCTAATGGGCCAAAATTGATTCTATGGCATAGGGTGATTCCTATTGGGCTTAGGCATTATGAGTTAGATCCATTTTAGCCAAAAGCCCAAGCCTAAAGAATTAATTAAAAGCCCATTGGACTTTAATTAAATAGTATTGGATACTAATTGGGCTTTTGAGACCCATAAAGATTGGATTTGGAATCCAAGTCTTTAAGGCACATAAATAAGTGTGATTATTTAATTTGAAATTAAATATGAATTAGTATTGAATATAATTTAAATTGGATTTAAAATTGTAGTTCGATATAATTCAAGAATACTTACTTTGAGTATTTATTCTTAAACGAGTTTGACTCGCGCAAATCAAATCGTTGTTTGAACATTGGATGGTCACTAATCAAAGATTAATTAATTGGATTAGATTGATTGATAACATGTTTTATGTGAATACTTGGATGTATTTATGAATAATGTATATCAGATGGATATTAGAAGGGTGAGGGTAATTTTGGAAATTATTGTAATAAATTAAGAATTTATTAAATTGGATCTGCGTGTCCAGCCTATTATCTCCTTATCTCATTGTATTTCTCTTCTCACCAATTTCCCGCAATGTAAATGAGGTTTCTTTAGAAGTATTATGTAATTGGGTAGAAGTAAGAATAGTGCTAGCGGGAGAGAGAAAAGAAAGAGATTTGTTCTATGAATAATTTATTATATATCCATCCGCATATCATTATTATTTTATTCACACCTTATTATGCTTTTAGAATGCATGCTTAAGGGTGTGTGATGAGACCTAATTAAAAGATAATAAATTGGTTGCCAACACGCGACAAAAACCCTCATTTTATATTAAGCTTTTTTCCTTCCATTGAGTGATTCTCTCTCAAGATCCAAGATTGGCATTGGTTTGTTGGCCAAAGTCAAGACCTTTGTCCATCGCGGATGTGTTTGAATCACGAAAGCTTTGTTCCAGATCGTACGTCTTAGGCAAGTTGTGATTTGTTGGCCAAAGTCAAGGTCATTTCTTGTTCATCGACCTCGATTACAAAGTTTTCCCACTGTCAATGGGTCGCGCTTAACTAGAATCATTAAGCTTGTTGAGACAAAGCCAATGCTTAGTTGATTTAGAGGAAAAAGGTTAGGAAATATATTGGATATATTGGCATATATTGGATATATGTTTCGGACTTGGAGGTCCACCTACTGGATCTAGGAATTGGATGGGATCCAATTGATCTTAGAGATCTGCCTAGTTAAATTTTATACAACTTGTTGGCCAAAGCCAAGGTTGTGTATCTTTTAACGGGATCCTAGCCCACTAGGAAACTAGGTTTCCCGAGTACTCCACAGAGGGTTAGAGGCTCACCGAAAAAATAGTGGGAGGCAAGTATTAAATTTGCAATTTCGTTTAGATACTTGCCAATACGCGCTCATTTCATTTTTTGTCATTAATTTTAAATATATTAGTTGGACTAATATTCAATTGTTGTTTTAATTTAACAGTTGGACTGTATTCAAACTACTTCATCTGTAGTTGTTTATATAATTGGATTATAGTAGTCAATGCATTTGAATGTAACCGATCAATTGTAGTTGATTATATAGTTAGACTATAGTAATCATTACATTTAATTGTACATGAAATCGTTGATTGGATAGTTGGACTATAGCAATCAAGATGACTGAAAGATTAGCGTCAAAGGACATAATCCTGGGGAAAATATCTTTAACGGATTTAATTTTCAGATTGGGAATAGAACCTCACGATAGTCCTGGGAGCTGAGAAGTTATTCTATTTGATAGAAAAACCTTTCGGTCCTGCGCCCGGAGTTGAGCGAATAGTAGAGCATGAGCTTAGGAAGACTCATTGTGATGAGAACTTTAGTGCTCAATCCATTATGCACAACCAGAGCTTCTTAAAAGGACATATCCTAAGTTGTCTGCCTAAACTGTGGCAAACGGGGTCACTATAAGTGTGACTACCGTATGGACAAGGCAGACACGAAAGGAAGTGAAGGCGGGACAAGGCTCCAACTTCAGAAATGTTTGTTATAAACATGTTCACTACTGGTTTTAAAATTGGATTTTTGATACTAGATGTGTTACATAAATATATGTACTGATGTGTGGGATCTGCTGATAAGCAGGAGACTGGCTTCAGATGAGATCGACATGCGAGTCAGAAACAGGACGAAAGTCGCTGTTTTGGCCGTAGAAACCTAAATTTTGGAACTACCATTTGGGTATGTACTTAATTAGAAGACTGTTATAATTTATCTAGTTTAACTATGAACATTATCTATGTATCTAGTTTAACCCGTTGTTGGTATACCTTTATACTGTAGAACACTAAGTGTTTTGTTTATAAAGATGATATTGAGATAAACATATTAGCTGTGAATAAAAGTATTTATATTTAGAATATAAATGAATCTCAAACATATAATATGAAAAAAAAAAGCTCAAACTGAATAAATCTGTTGAGACTTAAAAGTGGAATTGTTGTCTGGGACACATTAAAAAGACTCGTATATCCACACTTTCGAAGAGTGGATAATAGGACGAATTTGATTCTAATTCAAATGATGTCTACGAATCTAGTTTATTAGGCAAAGTGCCTAAAACACCTTTTACTTGGTAAAAGTGCAAGTGCCACCGATCTGTTAGCCCTCGTTCATAGTGACGTAAGATGGCCCATATCTAGCTAGGCTAGAGGTGGATATGAATACTTCGTAACCTTTACGGATATGGCTTCACGTTCCGGTTATGTGTATCTTATGAAACACAAGTCAGAAACTTTTGAGTAATTCAAAGAGTTTCGACATGAAGTAAGAAAACAGACCGGTAAAAGTATTAGAACATTGCGGTCAGACCATGATGGACAATACTTAAACATATGAGTCGCTCTGAGCTACCAATTTCCTTATTAGGATATGCATTGAATAGTGCAGTACTTATTTTGAATAAGGTTCCATGAAAATCTGTTAGACAGACTTCATATTAGATATGAACAGGAAAGAAATCGAGTTTCTCATTCCTGAAGATTTGGGAATGCTGGGCATATGTTTGGATGGTACCAAACTAGAACCCAAATCGAATAAGTGCCTATTTGTAGGTTGTCCTAGGGAAACCAAAGTATAGTACTTATACAACTCACAAGAGAACAATGTAATTGTTGCCCTCCATGCGTTTTCCTAAGAGGAATTCCTAAATGCAGTGGTAAGTGGGAGGAAAGTAAGACTCAATGAAAATCGGAGTAATACTGTTCCAGGCACCGAGTCCTCACGGAACACAAACAGTTCATCAGGGATGAAACTATACCACAATCTTCGAATACACAAGAACCGCGTAGGTCGGAGAGAGTCAGAAAACAACCTGGGAGGTATGGGTTTCTGATCTGACCTCATGTAGATATCAATCTTATTGAGGAAGATGGACCGACTACGTATGAGGAAGTGATACAAGGTATCGACTCCTCTTATGGCAAAGTGCCATGAAGTCCGAAATGGATTCCATGTATACCAACTAAGTTTGGACGATGGTTGATGTACCAGAAGGCATTGTGCCTATTGGTACTATATGTGTCTTCAAGGAAGACATACATGGATGGCAGCATACAATATACACAACTAGGTTTGTACAGAAAGGGTATCGTCAACGACAAAGTGTCGACTACGACAAAACTTTTTCACATGTTGCCATGATTAAATCCATTCGGATAATGCTTGTTGTTGCTGCATATTTCATTTATGAAATATGACAGCGGAACGCCAAAACCGCTTTCCTTAACAGAAACCTTTTGGAGGATATTAGTATGCAACATCCTGACGGTTTGTCATGCCAAAACATGCAAACAAGGTTTGCAAGTTAAACCGATCCATTCATGGATTGAAGCAAGCATTGCGTTCTTGGAACCAGCGTTTTGATGTAATCATAATGGCATATGATTTAATTCAAAACGAAGATGATTCTTGTGTATATAAGAAGTTTAGTGGGAGCGCACTGACAATGAATGTCCTATATGATGATGGTGTATTGCTTCTTAGCAAAAACATTCTCATAATATAATCGGTGAAAGCTTGGCTTTTATTAAAATTCTCCATGGAATACCTGGGAGAAACAAGCTTTATTCTAGGAATAAAGATCTACTGGGATAGATCTAGAAAGCTGCTGACAACCCTCTCAGAGTTCGTACGTTTTGATATGCACGTGACCTAATGTCTCATATGCTTTGAGCACACGTAGACACAATCAGGCCAATCCAGGTGATGGTCACTGGATTGATGTTAAGAACATCCTTAAGTATCTTAGACGAACTAAGTATGCTTTCTTAAGTTATGGAGATGGAGAACTTGAGGTGACTGGGTTCACCACGGCAAGTTTCCAAACCGATAAAAATGAGTGTAAGTCGCAATAAGGGTACGTATATAGTTTGAACAACGGAACAATGAGCTGGAAATCTTCCAAGCAAGATATTGTTGCCGAATAAACAACAAAAGCGGAACATTGCTGCAGTTGAGGCAGCAAAAGAAGCATTTTTGGATCTATAAAATTACTAATTAGATTAGGAGTAATTCTGTTAGCAGCTGAGCTAGGCTACATCAAAGGCTAAGGAACCACGGTCTCATCAATGATCCAAGTATGTACTTCAACTATTTCATCTGATTCGTGAGATCATACATCGTGGCGATGTGATGATCGAAAAATCGCATCAGATGATAACCTTGTAAATCCGCTGATGAAATATGTTTCTCAGCTGAAGTTTGAGCGACCCGTACATAGTTCAAGTGTATGAACACTTGAGTGATTGGCTATAGGCCAAGTGGAGATTGTTGGACAATTATGACCCATAGCATCACTATTTGTACAGAACATGGTGTTGTTGTACAAATTAACTATGTGACAAAGGAAATTGCTCTTTTATCATTTGTAATTGGATTACTCGGATATATAAATGATAAAAGTCCTTATGATTAGTTCCGGATTAATAAGATATGAGACATTATTAATCCACAAAGGTTTAATCATTAAATATCCCTAGTCGTAGTATTATCGAGACTGGACATCGATAATGCGGTAGACTAGTATTACACTTGTGCTTGTTATGGAAGTGTAACGGCATAGTTCTCATATATTTGGGTATTGGATACTCATGCAAGTGTAATATGAGGTTCTGTTTACCGATGGTACGGGAAAAGCTTCGCTCTGGATAGACCCCTCGGAATCCCATTGGTAGTATGACTATGTGTCTATGGGAATCCGAATCAGGGTAGGTGTATTTGGTCTTAACCTGAGACTTGCATCGCTAATACTTGCGACAATCAATATACTTTGGTTTTGGTCGTCCATGGCTTTAACAAGTTCTGTGTACGCCTCTTCTGGGTATACTGAGAATCGTAGTGTATTGGGTGTGATGTCAAGATGGAAGTATCACTTCAGTCATATGGAGATGATGATAATGCATGGATACAAAACTGGTACTCTAAGTGCTATAGCCATCGGGGAAGTATGACTAGGTCATGACTTTCCGATCATAAAGAGACTAGTTGCTAGTGATCCGATATATGCTTCGTACGTGGCAGACACAACTCCAGCCCCAGGCCTAGCATGTGACATCCGATACTGGATCATAATACGCAATACTACGTATACTACGCGTGACAAAGATCTTGTATTCCGTAGAAGAATATTTCTGGAGAATTGGGTAGGCATGATGCTTTGCTAGAAGCCAACCATGTCTTGTAAATCGGTAAAAACGTGGTACCGGGTACGCACGTGTTCGTATACTCCGATGACCGTATTTACTGCCAACATATCCAGGGATCTCTTGGGTCGCATCCCAAAGATTCACCGATGATATTTGACTCGAACATAAAATTAATCTGAGATTAATTATGAGAGAGAAAATTAATCTAGGATTAATTATGAGAGATAAAATTAATCTGGGATTAATTAATCAAGAGAGAAAATTAATCTGGGATTAATTGTGTCGAGAATTTATCTGGGATTAAATTTGTCGAGAGTAGAGAACGCGATTAATTTAGAATTAATCGGAAAAATAAATTTAATAGTTAAATTAGATTTTACCATTTAATTTATTTAATTGGGCTAAAATAATATATTAGATATATTAAATGAAATCGGATTTCAACGCGGAATGAAATTGGATTTTAATTCTAGCTAACGAATTAATTTGGAATTAATTCGTAAGCGATTTTGATAATAATTTTGCGATGCATAATTTAATTAAATTAGATTTAATTACGTCGCGACGGAAAATTTGTTTAAATCGGATAAACGAACCCGAGCCCGAAGTGTGTTGTCTCACCCAACTTCAATTTTGAATTTAAGTGTGGGACCCACCAACTTACTTCACTAGTCAATCTAATTGATGGAAGTGGTTGTGGGTATTAAAGGAAACTTTTACAACACACTTTGATTTTACCTTTTGGAAAAAGTAAAAGAAACATATTTAATGAATTTTGAAATCATTAATTTTGTTCTCTCTCTTCATTTGGTTGGCCGATTGGTCCTGTCTTATTTTTTCATTCATTTGGCCGAAGGCCTTAAAAAATGAATTGATTTTGACTTCTCTTTTAGTGTGCACAAAAGGCAACAATACTATATCTCTCTCAATTGGCCGAATAAGCAAAAGCTAATGGCCTCTGAAAACTTTTTCAATTGGCCGAAAACGAAAGGCATTTTGGCCTTTTGTTTTTGCAGTTTGGCCGAATGGCCTTTGAGTTGTCAATTTGGCCGAATGACCTTTCTTTTGAAGAAGGCCGAATGGCCACAGACTTGCCTCTGTTTTTAAAGCCCATGGCCGATTGCTCCTCTCTCTCTTGGGCACAAAATGTGTTCCATTTGTTCTTGCTAGCACATATGGGAGTCAAATGATGGTGATATGGATACTCACCCATGAGCTTGGAAGCTTCAACATCCACGAAATTTTGAAATTCAAAGCCGATCAATGTAACTTAATTCCGCAAGCTTCTTGATTTATTCACACACTAATCACACTTAGAGATCCTGTGGCATGTCTATGACACTAACACCCCATGGATGGTCGCGCCGGCCGGTAGGCCGCCGGCGTGACCTGCACAGCAAAAGACGAAATTTGGGGACATGGGGTCAAGTTGAAGAGTTTATGAAGGTTTTCTATTTTTGGCAATTTCTTGAAACTTTGGGTATTTATAGAGAAGTTTCTAAAATTTACGTTCAGACCCCCGTGAATTTACAATCAGGCCTCTATCTTGAGGCTTACTTGGAAATTCACATTTTTGAAGCTCTTATGATGCAAATTTCGAAAAGTGTTCAACACAAAAGTTGTTCGCCTCGGAAAAAAGAGTCTAAAAGTTCAAGAGTTAGCTTGATCAAAGTTCATTTTCTATTCTTATAGCAAATGAACAAAAATATTTTATGCGTGTAATGACATAAATAGGAATTGCACAATTGGTTCTCGAAACCACTCGTTTTCCAACGGGATGAAACTTCACTTAAAAATATTCCAACCTATTTTCCAATATATAAAGTCTTATTTCCGAATATCATTCAGTTCTAAATTCTAAACTTCAATTCAGAAAGCTTCCAGAACCGTTCTAAAAATATTCGGGATATTACATGATATGAACATGCTTGGAACAAAGCCAATCAAACCCCTCCATGTGTTCTAAGCCCCAAGAACCACAAATCGTGATTTTGTAAGAACAAAATCCTTCCAAGATCAAGTCCAACCCTTAAGAAACCTTGTCCTTAAGAACTTTTCTTTATTTCTTTTGAGAATCCCGTACGGCGATACTGTTGTGGTTTTGGGCAAAATACCCGGGTTACGCAGCGGAATGCGGGAAAATCAAATTTTCTCATTTTTTTTAATTTTTCCTGGGTAATTAAAATAAAATTATTTATTTTAATCACTAAATACTCTAAAAACAGAAACTTTAACCCAGAAATCGTAATTTCAGTAAATTACCATGCAACCCCAAAACTTTCTATTTTAATCATTTTAGTCATAAGTTGTTCAAAACAAGCTTAGGTGATTTTCAATCACAACCAAACTGATTTATACATCAAATATAAATTAAAAACACAATTCTGAAAAATTTTCCAGTAATTACGGAAATGCCCTTAAACTTTGCGATTTGATCATTTTAGTCATAATTTGTCAAATACATAATTAGGTGATTTCAAATCACTAACAAAATGATCTATACATGTATTATACCTGAAAATACAATTTGTAATTCAAGAAACCAATTTTTCCCAAATTGCCGAATATGTCCCTCAACTTTCCAAAAATTATATTTTAGTCCAAATCGGTTCAAAACCATTCAAGATCAAGTCCAATCAACACCAAAATTAGTATGAATAATATATACATCATTAATTAAAACATATATGAAAAGCCCCAAATTTGGAGTGGGTTATGAACCCTAATTTCTCAAAATTGTCCAATTGGCCAATTAACACCAAATTAATAAAATTCAACACTTTAATTTAATCCTTACTACACCAAACAAGTCTCACCACCATGAAACAACTCAAGAACAATTCTAGATCATTTATGAGTGGCTAAGAAACTCTAGAATGGCTACCAAGATATCAAATAACCAAAAGTAAGCTTAAAACACTTAAAAAAGCTTCCTTTACAAAATACACATGCTAACACCTTTGATTCATGCTTCAAACAAACTTATTACAAACCCAAGAGAATAGAGAAAACATAACAACATCATATGTTGAAGTCTAAAGGCATAGAAATAATTTTCAAGTAAGGAAAATTATGAAATTACCTTAATTTTCAAGACTTTCTTCACAAATCCCCTTTAGCACTTAGTTTTTCTCTCAACTCCTTTTTTTTGTAATCTATTTTTGAAGCCGAAAGTAAATCAAAATGAAAAACTCAAGGTTTAAATAGTTAGGGAATGACCGACTCTCCAAGGGCAAAATGATAATTTTGATTTTTACAAATTTAATCAATATTAAAAATGCCAAAATCAAGTTGTCTACCATTTTAATTAATATATGCACAAATTTACCAATTACATTTTTCCATATTAAACTTAAAAGATATTTATATTTAATTAATCTAATTATTTAACAATTAAATAATTAGATAATTACAAATATAAATATCCAAATATATGTATAATATTTACATTAAATATTCCATAATACATATATTTGAGACAAATTTCAAATACTTTATTTGACAATTAATTAATATGGATTTAATAAAATCAAGTATTTAAATCAAATACACATTAATTAGGAAAAAGTCGGAAAAAACTCTTAAAGCGTGTATTTATCGTTTAACCGTTAAACGATCTATAAATAATCAATATTATTTATAAAAGTAGCCGTAGTGCTCTACGAGTATGTTTCATTAGACCCTGCCACGGTTCTGGTTCCGGAATCGGAACCGTAAAGGACCGGTTCGGTTGGGGGTTGGAACCGAACGGTTCCAGCGGTTCCAACGGTTCAAGTTGGAACCGTACGGTTCTAACATGAACCCTACCCCAACGGCTAGTAGCCGTTGGCTCCCTGCCCCCAAAACACAAAAATGGCCAAAGGCAAAAAAAATGCTAATTTAATTCCTAGCATACCCCTTATAACAGTAATAAAACGGCTATTTTTAGGGGCATCTTCGGTATCAAAAAAGATTCTAAAATTCCATAAATATGGGTCATTTTTCATTATTTCAACACACCAATTTCTCAACTCTCTCAATTCCTACAATTCTCTTATTCTCAATTCTCTCATTTATAATAACAAATTAGTTATTATCATTCTCAATTTTCTTATTCTTCCTACTCATTTCTTAAATAAAAAATGGCAAGCTCATCTGATAACATAATGTCAAATATGCCAACCCAAGAGAGCGGCCCTAGTGTCGGTTCACAATCACGGAGAAGTGAAGTTAAGTCTCGTTCCTCGGATGTTTTCAAAATTCATTTTCATTTAGACGATACCGATGAAGGTTCAAGAGCAGTACGCAACCATTGTGGGGTTTCCTACAAATTTTCTGGTGGATACGGCAATATGATCAAGCACATGGAAAGACATCATGCGGTTGAACTTAGACTTGATACGACGCAAACTCAAATGGCCAGGTACACATCATCTAGTCGAGGTACGAGTGCTCTATATTTATTTAAATATTCTGATGTAAAAAATAGAGAAGAATTTTCGAAATTAACTTATATGGCACATATTTCTTTAAGCTTTGGTGAAAAACCTCATTTTACTAATTACGTGCATAATGCTTTAAATCCTGATGCATGTAGAATGACTCGAAATACAACAAAACGTCATATTTTTAAATTATACAAAGATGGTAAAATTATTTTAAATGAAATATTTAAAGATATTAAAGGTCGTATTTCTATATTTTCTGATATTTAGAGTGACCATTGGCGAACACACTCATACATGGGTGTGACTTGTCATTGGATTGATGCATCATTTACCATGCAAAAACGACTTATTGCATTTAGAGTTTTTGATGACCACCATACTGTACAAAATATTTATAGAATGATGAAGATAATTTTTGATGAATATGGTTTAGTAGATAAAATTTTAACAATTGGATTTGATAATGCATCTGCAAATACTGCATCCATCAATGATTTAAAAGAAATATGTCAACCAAATTTAGGAAGTCGATTTTTTCATATTCGTTGCACATGTCATGTCTTTAACTTATGTGTTCAAGATGGTCTGGAAAAATTATCACATTTCATTAATCCTATTAAGAAAGCACTTAATTGTATTTGGTCATATTCTCAAGTTAGGAGAGAATGAGCCAAGTTTTGTAAAATAAATTGTATTAAATCGATTAAATTTTCAAGAGATGCATTATGTAGTTTTTTTCTCAACATGTTCAAAATATCACACTTTTTCCTAGTCATTGGGATATTTTTGAAAAACTTTTAGAAATTTTAAAAGTTTTTAATGATGCTACTTTAATTTTTAGCGGAGTTTATTATCTTACAGCACATTTATTTCTTCTTGAAAGTTTGAATATTGTTGGTACACTCAATGAACATCTTGAAAGTAACGATCCTAATGATATTGTTTTGTTAGAAGCCATTACTGTTATGAAGGTAAAATGATTGAATTATTTTAGAGAAATTCATTTACTTTATCTTATTGCTGTTGTTTTTTATCCTAGATTTAAATTAGATAGTTTGAATAGTGCTTTACAAGCTTACTATACTTATTTAGGAATATTAGATGATATTGATATTACAAGAATAATAGTGAGATTAAGAAATGATTTAATTGAGTTATTTAATGATTATATTGTAAGATATAACTTAGGAACATTAGGTGAATCTAGTAGTAGCGAACTAGTAATTCAAATAAGACTTAGTGCATGGGATCGTTGGTTACTGCAACGAAATAAAAAAACTAGGGATACGACAACTAATAACCCCGAATTAGATAATTATTTATCTATAAATTTCGAGTTTCCTACTGAAAGTTTAGTTAGTAAAAATTTTAAAATCCTTGAATGTTGGAACCACATCAAAATATATATAATATTTTTATCAATTATTGCTAAAGAGATATTGACAACACCTATTTCCACCGTTGCGGTTGAGCAAGCCTTCAGCTTGGGAGGCAATATATTGGAAGCTAGACAATCTCATTACATCCAAGCACTCTAGAAGCAACAGCTTGTGTGGATGATTGGACTCGAGTTGATCTGAGACAACAAGAAGATGCCCCCGATGCTTTTGAAGACTTGTTCGATAATGCATCTGCAACAACAAGTGCAAACGGAACGGGAGCTGAATGATCAACTGATAATGATGATTGATAATTACAAATTGTAAATTTCCAAAGGGGAAATATCTTAAAATTGTAATAGAACTACGTGAGCTTTGATTCCTCTCACCCCTGGAGGATACGTAGGCAACTTAAATTTTTTAAAATTTAAGTTCAAGCTCCTTAATTTAATAAAAAAAAGGTTTGAACCAGAACCGACCGATTCGGTTCCGGTTTGATTTACGATTCTGGTTCCACATTTGTGGAACCGAGAACCGGCCGGTTCGGTTCGGTTCCGAACCGAAACCGAACCGCCGGCCAGGTCTATATTTCATTTGTGAGACTCTCTAGATTCAGGCATATCCGTCACGAAATCCAATTCTGTATCCATAATCTACCCACCCATAAATTATGACGACCATGGATAAACTCGCTGAATCATACAGGTCGAGGTCATCACATATGTATAATCCATCTGTCACATGTATTCAGATTATCCCAGAGATATAAATAAAACGTCAAATCTCTATAGGTATAATCATGCCGACGATTCTATTAACAATCTCTTAATAACACTTAGAACTTACTTCTACAATGTACCACGTGCCCATAGATTTAATAGATTGCTAATTGCACATTGAATACCTATGATTTGTACACGGAACTGACAGATCCTATCTTGATACGCACATGATATCCTGATGATCAATCCACACCCAACAAACAGACAGAGATCTGATCTAAATAGATCGGTGATGTGACTGTCATCAAAGTGTGGAGGATACCTCATACATCCAAAGTGGTATCTCAAGTCAAAATACCACTATACTCACTTGACCCGAGAAGATTCCTATTGACATTGGTGTACCATCTATTAGGAATTCTTCGGTGAGTCATTCAGTGTTTATCCAATATAAACACCTACATATCTATACGAGTCTCCCCAGACTCATTATTCATTGGGATAAACCATTGGACCAACTCTCGATATACGACGTGTACTGGTCTCAACGGATTTTACTAACCGACCCTGTTAGTAAATCTTGACCAGGAACTTTATTTGAAAATATACTTCTAGTAGTGACACTTCCCAATGTCAATTACAAATTACTTTGTACCTGCGCACTATATTATATATTATCGGGTCATTTTCTAATATATACATATCACTAAATCATATTTAGTTTCAATATAATCATAATTAGTTCGAATATGTATATAAAAGCAAGAAGTACTACCATGAATAAGTAATATTATCGAAAAAGAAATTGTTTGTATTCATGAATCAGACAAAAATACAATCCGAATTGGCACTCCGAGCACCAACCCTAACAATTTCTCCCACTTACTCTAGTGTCAATCCACGGTATCATATACACATCTAAATATGTATCACATACACATGGTCCTCAAGAGCTGACCTAGCACCCAAGAGGTAGGCAACAACAAGTAGGCCTGCTATTACATATTGAATTTGTCCAACAAACCCAAAACGTTTCCCTTAAACAGCATCATTCATATTTTATATAACCTAAGTTATACATCAATATGACTCAGATGTAATATCAATATTGTGCTATGGCTACTGAATTATCTAAGTATTTAGGGATCATGTCCAAAATATTATACAGACAACAGCAAACACAATACCAATATCAAAACTTCTAATTTATAAGGTCACTTTGTAATTTCATAAGTCAATACTTCATAAGTTACAATTAATTCCACTTACGCAATAGAATCATTTGTGATACTCCCACTGTATTTTTTCTGACTCTATATGACGTAAACCTTCTAACATCATAATTAGTCTCAAAACTAATCAGACCCCCGTGGTTGCGGACTATGATAACAAAGAACATGTTTTAGAAACATCCTATGGTCAATAGCGTATCAAAATAGTTCGTAACAATTACGACTAAATTGATGTCTTTTAGTCGTACACTATATAGTATTCATTACGTCATCATCTTATGATGCATAAGATTGTTTAGACATTCTAATCAATTTCTTTTTCGACAAAGGAAACATCATTTACGAAAGATTAATATTATATACAATAGATACATTAACTGTCAAACAGTTATACTAACTGTCACACAGATAGTCTTGTTGTGTCCTTTATTAGATCATATCTAATGCACGACTAATGAGAGTATCTCACAAGTCTCTTGTTTTATATTATATATAAAACTTTATATCAAATATAACAGAGACTACTCCCACTACTTTCACGAAGAAAAGAAGACTTAGGTAAATTTTTTACCTCACAAATATTTCATTATTACATTAATAATGATAATGTCGTTAGGATATACAACACTAGAAATAAATTTGTATGCTCCCACTGACCCTACTAACATATATGTATTTTCTATGCTTTGATAAAATCAGACAATCTGACTGTTATCAAAATTAGAAAACAAATATTTTTGAAAAGCTTATCTGAGTCTACAATAGGCTCTATAAGCTAGTATATCAAACTGGAATCTTAGCAGAATACAAACTCCAGGGCCATTCTAGAATGAACTTTTCAAACAAAGAAATCACAATGGATCTCTTATTTGAAGAAACCATTGAGGAACGCCACTTTGCATTCTTTAGCCAAAATATATAGTTTTATATCAACATTAACCAACTGATCTTTAATTGTTCAAGTAGTATGACTCGAGACAAGTTTCCTTAGAATCTACGATATATTACTGAGTATAACCTTTCTCACTATCATACAATAAAGGTCAAGCCTTTAATGAGCTCACTTTGCTTTTGCTGCATAAATAATTTACACATTTTATGAATGATTCACAATGAAAGCTCAATCAAGTTCAAAACTTGATCGTAGTATGCTATAAATAATCTTAGATCTATGATTCAATGCTAACTTCCGAAATCGATATCAAATATCGCTCTTACTATAAGTTATAGGATAATTTTCTTCAATAATAAAACAACAGAACCATTAAGTATCAAATACTTTGTAAATGATTGTGACATCCTATTGAACTTGTACGGAAGATATATTAGGGTCTTTTTATCTTATTAATTACATAGTTCCATTTATAGTTCATCACTCTCACAATTAACTTCAATAAATCAAGTCTTTTCTACAATCGTTAACATTTAATGTTACACACCAAGTAATAAAATAATTTTATTACTCGAGATCGTAGAAAATATATTCCATCAAATAGAATACAATATTCTATTAAATAGAATAAATGATAAACTTTTGCTTGTACCTCCAAGGCGCATGTATTTTTCAATTATATAACCATTATACAAAAGAAAGATTCAAATCTCAAACTTTTCAAGATTCGAATTTTCTACTTATACATATCATATACGTAACTGTAGAAACTAATGGAACCTTAATTAAAAGGACGGATTAGAGTTACTGGAGCATATCCCTAAGAGTATTGAAACTAATTCGGTAACACTCAATATCAAACGAATCAAATCATTTAAGATTCAATTCCTCCTACTAACCAATTCCATTACAATGGAATCGTAGAAGAATAATATTGAGTAAAAATCACATTGATTAAATAACCTTAAAACAAATTGCCATAAATTCATATGTTTGATCATATCACACATCTTTGAACAATTCAAAGACTCACGATGAATTTTAATGATATAGTTTTCAAAAATCCGAATCGAATATCTTTGAACCCGTCAAAATATTCTATTTGTGTTTCATCAGAAACATATTGAAAGTTCTCGAACCATTCAAGATGTTCAATATGTATTCTTTTAGAAACATGTAACTAAGTCATGACAGCTCATTAACTAAGTTACAAAGTAAAGAAAACTATCCAAGGCAATTTCTAATTCATGAAACTACATACATCTAATGTATTAGTTTAATAAATCTGTGGTCCAATGACGATCATTGGTTAAATGAGATTTAATCACTTCCTGAATACAATATTCATTACATGGACAATAAGGATGGCAACAGGCCGGGCTTTGATAAGCCCGGCCCGAGCCCGGCAAAAAAAAAATTGGCCCGGGCCCGGGCTGTGATCGGGTCGGCCCGGTCAGGCTCAGGCTTGGCCCAGGCTCGATTTTTTATTATAAAAAATTTATTATATAAATATATTTATTTTATAAAAAATATATTTAATTATTTATTTAAGCCCGGGCTTTTTTGGGTGAGCCGGGCCCGGATTTTGATGGCCGACCCGAGCTTTTTTCACCCCGGGCCGGGCTCAGACTTTCTTGCCATGTATAATGGACAAGGATATGTGGTGTGATCTCGTATCAGACCATCTTTTACCATACAGAATAAACATCTAATGCTTATGTGATAAAATCTCATGAAGCACTATTCTAAGTCATTTAGTAAACCGAATATTTTTCTTAATGTTTATCTCTTCATCAATGACACTACTAGTCGTATTAAAATGTGAAATAATTATTTATAAGGAACAAGTAACTATCCAATAGTCACAAGTTCTGATATCAAATATCAAACCAATCATTAAATAATATTTTAAATAACTAGACAGAAGATCCGATATCCAATACATATAATTATCGTATTGTGAAAATCGATATTTTCTATACACAACTATATGCATCTTCTTCCTTTGGCTTTATAATTTACCTTCAACTATTCACAATAATTGCAAATAATTGATTAGCAAATTGTGTCAGACACATTACCTCTAAAGGTCATTAAAGCCAAGAAACGTCATTATCAGATAAACAAATACCTAATGGGTTTTCTTAATGATAGTCAATAATCTCGAGACATGAACTAATTCACGTCAATTCTTACTGCAAAAGAAACTATTCTCTTTAGACTATTATATCCTAAAACGGATATCTATTTAGATTATCAATCGTGACTTAGAAACTAAGTCACTAACCATCATGATCTTTCAAGAAAATCGGAACAACAGTTCCCAATGGTTTTGACTAATCTAACAATATCCAAACCTACTTAAAATCTAGAA
This sequence comes from Zanthoxylum bungeanum, assembly GCA_019454045.1. Taxonomy (NCBI): domain Eukaryota; kingdom Viridiplantae; phylum Streptophyta; class Magnoliopsida; order Sapindales; family Rutaceae; genus Zanthoxylum; species Zanthoxylum bungeanum. The sequence goes on along the minus strand of SKCR01003996.1, from coordinate 5,797 downwards.
CTTATTCTAGAAATCTGCAACCATAAGGAAAGTAAGAAAACATATACAAATAATATGCATGCAGTGGATTAGATGTTTTAATTCTATCAACAATATAGAATAAAGGAAACATAAACAGCAATTTTCATAATATTACACACTGCTTTAGTTATGAAATTTTAAACCAAGCAGTGCCTCCCACTATTTTACGTAATACCGTAATCCCCAACGGAAAATGGGAATTCAATAACTAAATTGAATTCCATAGTGAGAGGTGGACCCCATGAATATATTTCGACTCACAGCTTTGGCATGTTCTCGCCTACGTATATTCATTAGGTGGACAACTTATTGTCAATCACTCACTAGTGACTCCTAGGTTCCGGTCATGGTCGTTTCACGTTGTGACAACTTTGGCACGTTCACAAGGAGGCGTACCAAGGTTAAACTTGTCAATGATAAATTCAAGATACTTGCGTAGTCCTGACAGCTTTGGCACGTTCAGGATTTCCGCTTTCGCTTGAATTTATCTAGTATCACATATACATCCGGTATGGATAAATTTCTATCAACTACACCCTCACTACTTTGGTACTTTTTCGGATGCAGCCACAGAACATATATCCATAAACCGTATTGACAAGACGGACCAAGAAATATGTATCCAATACATATTACTTTAAAACCTTATTTAAATGGGGATTTTTTCGCAAAGTTGTTCCGTATTTCATTTAATCAAATTAAATAAATACAAGCATGCACAAAGTAAAGATAAAATTAAACATTGAATTTAAAGGCATATTCATATCATGTGTTGAAGTTCAGACCTGCTCTAATACCATTTTTGTTGGTGTTTTAGGCAAAATACCCGGGTTACGCAGCGGAATGCGGGAAAATCAAATTTTCCCATTTCTTTAATTTTTCTTGGGTAATTAAAATAAACTTATTTATTTTAATCACTCAATACTCCAAAAACAGAAACCTTAACCCAGAAATCTTAATTTTAGTAAAATACCATGCAATCCCAAAACTTTCTATTTTAATTATTTTAGTCCTAAGTTGTTCAAAATAAGCTTAAGTGATTTCCAATCATAACCAAAATGATTTGTACATCAAATATACATTAGAAACAAAATTCTGAAAAATTTTCTAGATTTTTTTCAGTAATTACGGAAATACCCATAAACTTTGCATTTTGATTATTTTAGTCCTAATTTGTCAAATACATAATTAGGTGATTTCAAATCACTACCAAAATGATCTATACATGTCTTATATATGAAAATACAATTTTCAATTCAATAAACCATTTTTTCCCAAATTACCGAATATGTCCCTCAACTTTCCAAAAATTACATTTTAGTCCAAATCGATTCAAAACCATTCAGATCAAGTCCAATCAACACCAAAATTAATAAGAATAATATATACATCATTAATTAACACATATATGAAAAGCCCAAATTTGGAGTGGGTTATGAACCCTAATTTCTCAAAATTGTCCAATTGGCCAATTAACTTCAAATTAATAAAATTCAACACTTTAATTCAATCCTTACTACACCAAACAAGTCTCACCAACATGAAACAACTCAAGAATAATTCTAGGTCATTTATAAGTGGCTAAGCAACTCTAGAATGGCTACCAAGTTATCAAATAACCAAAAGTAAGCTTAATAACACTTAAAAAGCTTCCTTTACAAAATACACATGTTAACACCTTTGATTCATGCTTCAAACAAACTTATTACAAACCCAAGAGAATAGAGAAAATATAACAACATCATATGTTGAAGTCTAAAGGCATAGAAATAATTTTCAAGTAAAGAAAAGTATGAAATTACCTTAATTTTCAAGACTTTCTTCACAAATTCCCTTTAGCACTTAGGTTTTTCTCTCAACTCTTTTTTTTTTGTAATTTATTTTTGAAGCCAAAAGTAAAGCTAAATGAAAAACTCAAAGTTTAAATAGTTAGGGCATGACCGACTCTCCAAGGTCAAAATGGTAATTTTGATTTTTACAAATTTAATCAATATTAAAAATGCCAAAATCAAGTTATCTTCCATTTTAATTAATACATGCACAAATGTACCTATTACATTTTTCCATATTAAACTTAAAAGATATTTATATTTAATTAATCTAATTATTTAACAATTAAATAATTAGATAATTATAAATATAAATATCCAAATATATGTATAATATTTACATTAAATATTCCATAATACATATATTTGAGACAAGTGTCAAATACTTTATTTGATAATTAATTAATGTGGATTTAATAAAATCAAGTATTTAAATCAAATACACATTAATTAGGAAAAAGCCGGAAAAAACCCTTAAAACGTGTATTTATCGTTTAACCGTTAAACGATCTATAAATAATCAATATTATTTCTAAAAGTAGCCATAGTGCTCTACAAGTATGTTTCATTAGTGAGACTCTCTAGATTCAGGCATATCTGTCACGAAATCCAAATTCATGTCCATAATCTACCCACCCGTAAATTATGATGACCACAGATAAACTCGCTGAATCATACAGGTCGAGGTCATCGCATACGTATAATCCATCCGTCACAGGTATTCGGATTATCCCAGAGATATAGATAAAATGTCAAATCTCTATAGGTATAATCTCGTCGACGATTCTATTAGCAATCTCTTAATAACACTTAGAACTTACTTCTACAGTGGACCACATGCCCATGGATTTAACATATTGCCAATTGCACATTGAATACCTATGCTCTGTACACATAACTGATGGATCATATCTTGATACGCACATGATATCCTGAGGATCAGTCCACACCCAACGAACAGGCGGAGGTCTGATCTGAATAGATTGGTAACGTGACTATCATCAAAGTGTGGAGGATACCTCATACATCCATAATGGTATCTCAAGTCAAAGGACCACTATGCCACACGTTGATAAGCTTTTGTTTCGTAGAACCAATGAAGAATCCACTCCCTCAAGATGACACAAGTCACTTTATTTTGTAAAAAGATATATTCTTAGTTAATTCTCAATTACAATGAATAATGTCCCTTTAAATAGGTGGCTAACCCTAATTCTAGCCAAATATAATAAAGCCCTAGTAAAATAAACCCAATAACACATAAAATACTTTAAAATTTCGTGCATGAGCTCTGTAATATAATTAAAGTTCAGCTCATCACTTAAACAACATATAACCTTAAAAAATATAAAATATAAAAACTGTGGGGATATCTTATGTCCTCATTTTGACCAAGCAGAAGTCCGAACTGGACTTTGATGTAAACTAAAAAGTTGTAGAGCTACGAGTTCTCTTTCCAATTCAACTTGAATCACCAAAATCGGACATTGGACGAGAAAGTTACATCTAAAATACAAAGACTGCATAAATCATGCCACTACTAATGCACCATTCAGAAATAAAGCCGATAATAAATCAAGGCAGCCCATGCATGTCCAAAACTCATTTCATTCTTAATTTAGACATAATAAAGCTTTCATATAAAGTCTCTTACATGGAAAAAAACTCCACAACCCAAGGAATCTTTCCAATCCACCAAAATGGCCCAAATATACCAATCTGACCAAGCCATGCAATCAGCCACAACTTCAAGTTAACTTGGCCCAACAAACAGAGCTCATTCTGGATCACATCATTCTCCCTCTCTTGAAAAGGATTCGACCTCGAATCCGAACCCGGGTCATAGATAAAAATGACACGATCAATGTGACGAGAATCCTGGAATAAAATAAAATCACATGGAAAAAAATGGTTAAGGTGAGCAAAAGTCAATAAAGCCAATGAATGAATTTTTGTCAATATTTTTCCACTGTCAATCTCTCCATCGTTACTCTCATTAACTCCACTTGTAACCGAAAAGAGATTCCCACATGGATTCACAGTTGAAACCTCATTTAAAACAAACTCAACATGCCCATGTCGCTTTCTCAAACAATCAACACTCTCATCCATGATCTGATCACACTCTACATATTCGACCACATGTACTTTTTGCACCTCAAAACCCATGTCCTCACAACCAACATCAGATTTCTCCATATGATATTCACCATTAACAGTTACTTTAAGCACCTCATTGGCATCATGAACAACCAAATCATGATCATTAATGTTATCGCACACATCAATATCATCATTATTATCAATACCATCAACCACCTCACTCCTATTTATTGAAACATCAATATGTTTCATTTCATTACTCAAGGCTACACTCATATCCTTCTTTACTTCACATTTTGGTAATTTCTTTTTCTCTATCAACTCTGGAAGCTCTCCTAGTAACATTCCAAACTCAGCAATCGCACTTTTCTTTTTAGCCCACTCTTCTTCACTCCTCTGCATGTACAACTCTTCCTTATAGACCTCTCGTAGGGTTAAAGGAGCAAGCTTGATAATTTTTCCACCATACCTAAATTTGTACATATTCCTATCCATATCATAAACTACTTTATTGAATTTATACCAAGGCTTACCCAATAAAATATGTGTATGACACATAGGAACCACGTCACAAACTACTTGGTCAACATACTTCCCAATTGCAAAATTTACCACAATCTGCTTAACAACCTCGAACTCTCCAAAATCACTCATCCACTTATAAGGTGTATCAAGAGGTATCAATGGTAATCCCAATTTTTCCACAAGGGTAGTGCTAGGTGTGGTTTCCCCTATTAATAATCATACTACACACTTTACTATTGATAAAATATCTCTTGCGAAGATAAATACCCGTTTGTCCATCAAATTATTTATATAAATCAACCCCTTACTTGAAAGACACCAATAATGAGGAAATACTCAAAGAATAACTAAGAAAATATGAAAACAAACACAAAGAAACTGACTAAAAAAAACATCAAAAGTAAAACAAGAACACAAACTGAACTAAAATTGGACAGAATTCGTAACTATTGTTTGAAAGATATTTTGAGACTCTAAATGTAAACAGACAGAGTTCAACCAACCATTAACGAATTCCTATCCTCGAGTACATATAAATCGATATATTATGAGTTTGTAACTCTTTCTAGATCAAATGTTACAGTCGTTTTAAAATCAGTGCGCGGCAGAAAAATTCTGACCGAACTAATCCAAAAATTACAGACAAATTCGGCCCTAAACTTAAAAATCCAAGAATTGAATCATATATGCTATTAACATGCAAGAAAATTATAATAACATCCAAGATTCAGTCATAAACATGAAAAACACAAAGGAAATAAAAAAAATTGAAATTAGAAGAGACAAAAAAAAAAGGAATATGAAGACTTCATAAAACGATAAAGATAAAGAAAATATTGACCTTAGAACCCTGAGATCCTGATACCAAATGATAAGAACCTGCTTGGAACAAGCCAAGCGAACCCACAAAAGATTGAGATCGTTCTCAAGAAAGCCATGGCAGAACAGAATCAAAACTCTAAACCTCTGAAGAGCAAGAACAAAAACCCAGAGTTCTAAGGGGGCAACACAAAGGGATAGCAAGCTTTTGATAAGCCAAAGTCAATGTGATCAAGAATGAGCTCTGTTTGTTGGGCGAAGTTAACTTGAAGTCGTGGCTCAAATTGGTGTATTTAGGCCATTTTGGTGTATTTGGAAGATTCTTTGGGTTCTGGAGTTTGGTCCATGTATGAGACTTTATATGAAGGCTTTATTATGTATAAATCAAGAATGAAATGGGTTTTTGGACATGCTTGGGCTGCCTTGATTTATTTTCGGCTTTATTTTCGAATGGTGCATTAGCAGTGGCGAGATTTGCGCAGTCTTCGTATATTGGACGT
>SKCR01003995.1:0-26842 GCA_019454045.1 Zanthoxylum bungeanum | reverse complement strand
AAATCCATTTTGAAAAATGCTTGAAAATAACTATATATTTCATTTATGAAATATGTCAATTATAAATCAAAATCGCTTTCCTGAAAAGGAAACCTTTTGGAGGATGTTTACAACATCCTGACGATTTTATTATAACCGACAAACAAGGTTTGCGGTTATTCGATCCATGTTTGGATCAATGCAAGCATAAGGTTCTTGGAACTGTCGTTTTGAAATAATCATAATGGTTTATGATTTGACTCAAAACGAAATAATTCTTTTGTATATAAGGAGGTTAGTGGGAGAGCGCACTGACAATTATATTCCCAAAACTATTATGAAAGCTTGGCTTTCAATAGAAATTCTCCGTAGAATTCTGGGAGATAACAACCTTTATTAGGAATAAAGATCTACTGGGATAGATTTGGAGTTGTTAACACTCTCTGGGAAATTGTACATTTAAAAGTACTTGTATTGGTGTCTCATACGCTTCGAGCATATGGAGTCACAATCGGGTCAATCCAAGTGATAGTCACTGGATGAAGTTAAGAACATCTGTTAGTATCTCTGAGACTAAAGATGCTATCTTTTACTATGGAGAAGGAGAACTTGAAGTGACTGGGATCACTGCAGCAAGTTTCCAAATGATTAAATACTGCGGGTACTATAAAGTTTGAACACCGGGACAGTGAGTGGAAATCTTCCAAGCAAGATAACTGTTGCCGAATAAACAACAAATGCGGATTATTGCTGCAGCTGAGGCAGCAATAGAAGTCTTTTGGGTCGAAAGTAAATCTAATTAGATTAGATATAGTTCTGTAGCAGCTGAGCTAGGCGTCAGCACAGGCTAAGGAATTAAAGGTCTCATTGACGATCCAAATATATACTTCTATATCATCTGATTCGTTCGGATCATACATCGTGGCGATGTGATGATCGTATAAATCGCATCAAACGATAATCAAACAAATCCGCTGACGAAAACCTTTCCACAACAATTTGAGCGAACCTTACATAGTTCGGGTGTTAGACACTCGAGTGACATAGGTGTCTATGGGAGGCCGAAATCAAGGTAGGTGTGTATAGTCTTAACCTGAGACTTACATCGTAATACTTACGGACAATCGGTAAACTTTGGTTTTGGTGGTGGGGGATCTTAACTGGTTCTGTGTTCACCTCTTTCTGGGTTTATCAGAGAATAGTAGTGTAGTGTATTGGATGTGATGTCAAGACGGAAGTGTCACTCCAGTCATAATGGAGATGATGTCACGCAGGATACGGTATTAGTGCTCTAAGTGATGCGCATCCAATCGTGATATTATGACCAGGTCATGAATATCCGATTACAGAGACTAGTTACCAGACATCCGATATGTGTTTCGGACGGAGCAGACACTTATCCAGCCCCAGCCCTAACACGTGATTATCAGATACTGGACCGATATGCACAATACATTAGTATACTACGCTTGATACAGATCTAGATATTCTTTGATGAATATGTCCGGAGAACTTGGAAGACTTGGTGCTTGCTAGGAGTCGACCTTGTCTCGTAAATCGGTTAGAACGTAGTACTTGGTACGTACGTGATTCGGATACTCCGACGACCGTATTTACTGCCAGATTATCCGGGGATCTCATGGTCGCTTCCCGATAATCCACCGATGACGCACAACTCGCACTCTTGAATAATCTGGGATTATAAAGAAGAGAGAGAGAAAATTAATCTAGGATTAATAACGGAGATGTTTTTATCCGGGATAAAATGTCGTCTAAAGAGAGAGAACGATTAATTTGGAATTAATCGATGAATTAATATATTCGATATATTAAATGAAATTAGATTTCGACGCGGAATTAAAATTAGATTTTAATTCGGGCAAACGAGTTAAATTTAGAATTAATTCGTTAGCGACGTAAATAATAATTTCGCCAGGCGCAATTATTTATTTAAATTCGATTGAATTAAAGTCGTGACGTAAGCACGGTATTTCGGAAATATCGAACCCGAACGCGTGAGTGCACGTGGGCCCACTTTCATTTGGAAACGTGTGGGGCCCACATGACACATGTCATTCTAATGCATTGCATGTAGATAGTGTACAATGCACTCAATGTTATTGCATGAAATTGAGTGTTTGACACTCTAAGCCATTGCATGTTTTGTGTCATAATTTATTATTAATTTAATAAAATTATGGCATAAATATAAATTGATTTTTGGTAAATCATTTTAAACTTAACACAAAACTTCTTCTCTCTCAACTCTCTCTTCTCTCACGCCCAAATGAAGAAAATCTTCACTGGTTTGGAACCAGAAATGGCGTGAACAAAGGGAAGCCAAGAGTGGTTTCTCATGGTGAGAAATCAAGTGCTAGCACACTTACAAGTCTTGCGAAGGTGGTAGGGAGGTTCACCCATGAGGCGGGACTCATCCGACGGAGTTTGGAGCTTCGTTTTGAGACCCGAAATTCTGTTTTGCAGGGACAGTGGACTGTTGCAGTTTGGCGTGAAGGGCAGTACGTTTTTGGCCTTGATTCGTCTTCAAATCGACATAACCGATCAATGTGAGTATTCCGCTACCTCCGTTGATGTATTCACGCATTATTTCATGTCTTGATTTGATCTTGGGACCTTAGAATAAACTAACATAAGGGTGTATGTTGATGAGACCTAACAAAGATAATAAATTGGTTGCCAATTACGCAAAAATCCTCAATCTATATTAAGTTATTATCCTTCCATTGAATGATTCTTGTTCAAGATCCGATTGGCATTGGTTTGTTGCCAAAGTCAAGACCTTGTCAATTAGGATGTACTTGAATCATGAGAGTTTTGTTCCACATCGGTGTCTTGTGTCCAAGTTGTGATTTGTTGGCCAAAGTCAAGATCACTTCTTGTCCAACGACATTGATTACGAAACTATCCTTGTCAATGGGTCCCGCTTAACTGGAATCATTAGGTTGTTGTGCCAAAGCCAATGCCTAGATGATTCGGAGGATATGGTTAGAAAATGTATTAGATACATTGGCATACGCAATATGTTTAGGACTTGGATGTCCACCTAACCGGATCTAGGATTGGATTGGATCCAATTGATCTGTGAGATCTACCTAGTTAAATAGCATACAGCTTGTTGGCCAAAGTCAGGTTGTGTGTTTATTTAACGGGATCCTAGCCCACTAGGAAATAGATTTCCCGAGTTCTCAACAGAGGGTTAGAGACTAGATGAAAATAGTGGGAGGCTAGTATGTGAATTTGCAATTTCATTCAGATACTTTGCCTTACGCGTTCTTCAAAATTATTTCGTCTATTTATTATAATTAGTTGGACTAATACATTGTTATTTTTTTTGTAACAGTTTGACTGTACCCACTTATCGTTAACTAGATAGTTGGACTATCGTAGTTAAGATGGCAGGCAAAGGAAATGTCCGAGAAAAAATCATCATGGGTGATAATGTCTTTAAGGGCACAAATTTGCTGACTGGGAAATGAACCTGATGATAGTCCTTCGGGCTGAGAGGATGCTGTACACTATACAGATACCTCTCCCGCCTAAGGCCACTGACCCACTTGAGCTGGAGTTATGGAAAACTCACAGCAGTGATTGTGACACAGCTCAGGCTATTATGTTAGCTTCGATGACTCAGCACTTTCGTCGCCAAATAGGGACTTGGATCCTTATAATATGATGGCTAGACTGCGAGATCTCCACCGCTCCAATAAGCGGATGGGAAGATATGAGTTGGTAAAGAAACTCTTCCGCGCCCGAATGACTGAAGGCGCATCAGTTGAGGCCCACGGGGCTCAAATGATCGCCGATATTAATGAGTTGGCCAATATGGGAATAGTCTTGGAGGCTGAGCTGACCATAGATATGATCTTACAGTCACTTCATGATACTTGGAAACAAATCATAATCAACTACAAGTTGATGGATACGGATGACACTCTTGGAGATTGTTATCCATTTTGAAGGAGTCTGAAAAAGAACTCCAAAAAAGGGGGCAAGCGCGAGGCGCACTTGCATCGACCTCTCAGGGCCAAAGGCTGGGCCCAAAGCTACTGGAGGGGTGAGGAAGAAGAAACATAAGAAAAAGGGTAAAGGCAAATTGACAAAAGCTTCTGGGAAGCCTAGGGACAAGTCTCAAGATGTTGCCTCAACTGCGGCAAGAAGGGTCACTGGAAACGTGACTGCCGAATGGGCAAGGGACACAGGAGGATATCAAGGCAGGCAAGGCACCAGCCTCTGGTATGTTTGTTATTGAAATAAATATGACTACTTCTAGTCTTAAAAATTGGATTTTTGATTCTGGTTGTGCTGCTCATATTTGTACTGATTTGCAGGATCTGCAGAATAGCAGGATGCTGGCTTCAGGGGAGGTTGACCTACGAGTCGGAAACGGAACACCAGTTGCTGTTTTGGCTGTAGGGACTTTTGTTTTGGAACTGCCCTCAGGGCATGTACTTAAACTTTTGAACTGTTATTATATACCTAGTTTAACTAGGAATATTATATCTGTATCTTTGTTAACCCAGCATGGGTACACTTTTGTATTTAGAAACACTGGGTGTTATTTATATAAAAATGATGCAGAAATTTGCACTTTTGTTGCAAATAATGGTCTTTATATTTTGAATGTAAATGAATCTCCTAAACCAAAATGACAAACAAAAGGCTCAAAAGGAGTAATCTAAAAGATGAAGCTTACATGTGGCATTGTCGTCTAGGACACATTAACAAGACTCGCATATCCACACTTTCGAAGAGTGGGTACTTGGACGGATTTGATCCTAATTCATATGATGTCTGCGAATCTTGTCTTTTAGGCAAAATGCCTAAATCACCTTTTAGCGGTAAGGTGAACGTGCCACAGAACTGTTAGCCCTCGTTCATAGTGACGTATGTGGGCCCATGTCTAGCCAGGCTAGAGGTGGATATCGATACTTCGTAACCTTTACGGATGATGCATCACGTTACGGTTATGTGTATCTAATGATGCACAAGTCGGAAACCTTTGAGAAATTCAAAGAGTTTCGACACGAAGTTGAAAAACAAACAGGCAAGAGTATTAAGACATTACGGTCGGACCGTGTGGTGAATACTTAAGTTATGAGTTTCAAGATTACTTGAAAGAACATGGTATTCTTTCACAGTGGACTCCTCCTGGAACACCGCAATTAAACGGTGTGTCTGAACGGAGAAACCGTACCTTGTTAGACATGGTAAGGTCAATGATGAGTCGCACTGAGCTACCAATATCCTTCTGGGGATACGCATTAAGCAGTGCAATACTTATTTTGAATAAGGTTCCGTCAAAGTCTGTTGAACAGACTCCATACGAGATATGGACAGGAAGGAAACCGGGTTTCTCTTTCCTGAAGATTTGGGGTTGCTGGGCATATGTTAAACGTTTGGAAGGTACCAAATTAGAACCAAATCAGATAAATGCCTTTTCGTAGGATATCCTAGGGAAACCAAAGGATATTACTTCTATCACCCGCAAGAGAACAAAGTATTTGTTGCTCTACATGCATTTTTCCTTGAAAAGGAATTCTTAGATGCAGTGGTAAGTGGGAGGAAAGTGGAGCTCGATGAAAATCGTGGTGATACTGTTCCTGGCAATTAATCAACGACGGAACATGAACAGACCATCTGGGATGAGTTTGTACACAAACCTTCATATACACAAGGACCGCGTAGGTCGGAGAGAGTCAGGACAGTACCTGAGAGGTATGGGTACCTGATCTCGCCTCATGTAGATATTAATCTTATTGAGGATAATGAACCGTCTACGTATGAGGAAGTAATACAAGATATCGATTCCGCTTTATGGCAAGAAGCCATGAAGTCTGAGATGGATTCCATGTATGCCAACCAAGTTTGGACACTGGTTGATGCACCAGAAGGTGTAAAACCTATGGATGCAGATGGATCTTCAAGAAGAAGACCGACATGGATGGCAACGTGCAAACATTCAAAGCTAGGCTTGTTGCAAAGGGGTATCGTCAACAATATGGTGTTGATTATGACGAAACCTTCTCACCCGTTGCCATGATTAAATCCATTCGGATAATGCTTGCAATAGCTGCATATTTCGATTACGAGATATGGCAGATGGACGTTAAAACCGCTTTCCTTAACGGAAACCTTTTGGAGGATGTTTATATGCAACAGCCTGACGGTTTTATCGTACCTAGACTTGCAAACAAGGTTTGTAAGTTAAATCGATCCATTTATGGATTGAAGCAAGCATCACGGTCATGGAATCAGCGTTTGATGAAATCATAAAAGAAATAATTTCGTACAAAACGAAGATGACCCTGTGTATACAAGAAGGTTAGTGGGAGAGCACTGACTTTTATTGTCCTTTATGTCGACGATGTATTGCTTATAGGCAATGACATTCCCATGCTAACGTCGGTGAAAGCTTGGCTTTCATTAAAATTCTCCATGAAAGATCTGGGAGAAGCAGCCTTTATCTGGGAATAAAGATCTACCGCGATAGATCTAGAAAGCTGCTTGGACTCTCCCGAGTACATATATTGACAAAGTGTTGAAGCGATTCAGCATGGATCAATCAAGAAGGGATTGATGCCAATGTTACGTGGTACCTCTCTGTCTAAGGACATGTGTCCTAAGACTCAAGAAGAGAGAGATAACATGAGTCGGATACCGTTCGCCTCGGCAGTCGGATCGATCATGTATGCCATGATATGTACACGACCTGATGTGTCATATGCTTTGAGCATGTGCAGTCGCTATCAGGCCGATCCAGGTGAAGGTCACTGGATGGCAGTAAGAATATCCTTAAGTATCTTAGACGAACTAAGGATGCTTTCTTAATTTACGGAGAAGGAGAACTTGTGGTATCTGGGTATGCCGATGCAAGTTTCCAAACCGACAAGGACGACTTCAAGTCGCAATCCGGGTACATTTTTTGTTTGAATAACGGAGCAGTGAGTTGGAAATCTTCCAAGCAAGACATTGTTGCCGATTCAACGACAGAAGCGGAGTATATTGCTGCGTCGGAAGCAGCAAAGGAGGCAGTTTGGATCCGAAAGTTCCTAATTGGATTAGGAGTAGTTCCGTTAGCAGCTGAGCCCGTTCCATTGTATTGTGACAATAACGGGGCTATAGCACAAGCTAGGGAACCAAGGTCTCATCAACGATCCAAGCATGTTCTTCGGCGTTACCATCTGATTCGGGAGATTATACATCGTGGCGATGTAAAAATCGAGAAGGTCGCATCAGATAACAACATTGCAGATCCGCTGACGAAAGCTGTTTATCCGCAAGTATTTGAACGACATATACATAGTTCAGGTATTAGATGCTTGAGTGACTGGCTATAGGCCAAGTGGGAGATTGTTAGACATTATGACCCATAGCGTCACTGTTTTGTAAATGATATTGTATTATTGTACAAAATTAACTATGTGATAATGAAATTGCCTTTTGCCGTTTTGTAATTTATTTACTTTGATATATAAATGGCGAAAGTCCATATGATTAATTCCGTATTGAGATGATATGAGACAGTATCAATACATAAAGGTTTAAATCATTAAATATCCCTAGTCGGAGTATTATCGAGATCGGACATCGATAATGCGGAATAGACTAGTAGTATTGCACTTGTGCATGTTGTGAGGGGACAACGGCATAGTTCTCATATATTTAAGTATAGGATACTTATGCAAGTGCGATAGGAGGTTGTGTTTTACCGATGGTACGGAAAACAACTTCGCTCTGGATAGACCCCGTGGAATCCCATTGGTAGTATGTCTGCGTGTCTATGGGAGGCCGCATCAGGGTAGGTGTATATGGTCTTAACCTGAGACTTGCATCGCTAGTACTTGCGACAATAGGTAAACTTTGGTTTTGGTGGTTGGGGGACCTTAACTGGTTCTGTGTTCACCTCTTCTGGGTTTATCAGGAATCGTAGTGCACTGGGTGTGATGTCAAGATGGAAGTGTCACTTCAGACATATGGAGTTGATGATCGCGCAGGATACAGAACTAGTGCTCTATAAAAGGCTGCAACCGTCGGGACAATATGACTAGGTCAGTATTGCCCGATTTAAAGAGACTAGTTGCTTGATGTCCGATATATGTTTCGTATGGGGCAAACACATTTCCAGCCCCAGGCCTAACATGTGATCGTCCGATACTGGATCGATGTACGCAATACTACGGTATACTACGCTTGATATAGATCTAATATTCCAGTAAGAATATTTCTGGAGAATGGGTAGGCATGGCGCTTTGCTAGAAGCCAACATTGTCTTGTAAATCGGTAAAAACGTAGTACAAGGTACGTACGTGTTTGGATTATCCAACGACCGTATTTACTGCCAACATATCTGGAGATCTCTTGGGTCGCTTCCTGAAGATTCACCTATGATGTTTGATTCGAACTTTATTAATCTTGGATTAATAACGGAGAAACTTTATCTTGGATAAAATGCCTTATTAGGAGAGAGAGGGAGATCGATTAATTTGGGATTAATCGATAAAATAATATATTCGATATATTATTAAACGAAATTAGATTTCGACGCGGAATTAAAATCGGATTTTAATTCGGGCAAACGAATTAATTTAGAATTAATTCATTAGCGAACTGAATAGTAATTTCGCAAGGCGTAATTATTTAATTCACGTCGCGACGGAAATTCGTTAATTCGGAATTGACGAAACCGAGCCCGAAAGTGTTTGCGGACACATTCGTATTTTGAATCGAATGATATCCGCAAATCACATCGCGATATCTCATTACTTAATACGAATAGATAGTGAATGTATCTAGTCACCTTTAAGGGATGATGCATTGTCTCTAATCTCAAAGTATGGTAATGATAGCAAATGATGGATTCATTTTGGAGGGAAAGCCATGCACGGTTTTGGAAGGATTTTTTGCATTAAAAAATTCTTTTGGTATTAGATATCACTTCACTTTTCATTTTCTTTGGTGATTCACGTTTTTTGGCATGCAAAGGAAAGAAAATCAAAAGTGAAACACTCTCCTCTCTTCCTCTCTTGCTCACGCCGTGAGCTGCACCAACAAGGCAGAAAATTGTTTTCTCATTCTCCATTTTTGCTAGCACAAGCAAGGAATCAAAGGAGGTGATAGGGAAACCACCTTGGAGCTTGGAATACACAAATTTTGGAGCTTTCAACTCTTTTCTCCTCTTGGCCGAAACTTCAAGGATCTTGGAGCTTCAACCTTTGTTCATCTTTTCATCACAAAAGCTTTGTAAGTATGATTCCGCCATGCTTCAAGTTTATTATATATATTCATTGTTGTATTTCATGAGCTTAATCTTTCCTTGGGACTAATCATAGTAACCAACAGCCCGCGGGGGACTAAAATGGAGAACTAAAAATGGATTCGCCACCCGGTGTGAACCGGGAAAATAATTTAAGGCCGCACTCACCCCTCACAAGGGAAGACCTCAAACCGTTGGGTTCGGAATGGTCCCTTACTTATGCCATTTGTAATGAAAGGATTTGTGCAATAATAACCAAGTCTACGCAACATATATTCTCAAGAGTATCATACTCCTAAGTTTGCATACAACTTACACGTAAGTTCGCATACATAGAAGTAAATCGACATAACGACAAACACACAATTCATAAACACATTAAATAGATAAATGCGGAAATATAAATATATGATAATTTCCTATGCGTAAATAATGAAATGATATGATTAATCATATATTGCAAAAGAAATGATCAAAGAAGCAAACATGCATGAAATGTGACGAAAAGAAGTATGTGCACTGTATGTGCTTTCGTGTAGCATTTGAAAATGCGTTCGAATGGTAAAAAGAAGGTTCGCGTTCGTATAGCGTTCGAAAACGCGTTCGAATGGGATAAGACCTGGTGTATGGTAAAGCAGATTACATACGTGTTCGAGAAGCGTTCTTAAACGCGTTCGAACGTAAATGAAACAGAATGTCCGCGTTCGTATAGCGTTCGGAAATGCATTCGAACGGGGTAAAAATAGTAGAAGAAGAGTTTAGAAGATAGTACCTGGTTAACTGAAATTCTACACGAAAAGTTAAAGGTTAAGATCCAGATTAATCTGATGCCTCTTACCAAGATCGTCCTTGGACCAATTTATCTTTGAAATGATAGGGTCAATTTGTGGTTCATAGGCTAAGATTTGGTCAATTAGATCTGGAGCAGTTCTGGCAGTGAAGATTAGTTTCTTTAAAGGTTTTGACAAGAACCCATTTCTCTGGGCATCATCAAGAAACACACAAAGAAAATCATAAAATCCTTCAACATTGTACATTCCAAGCGGTTTCAGGTGTATGTTCAGGTTCACCCAAGATAACACTGTAAAAATTTCCTCCAATGTACCCAAGCCACCTAGCAAAGCAATAAAAGCATCATCACGGTTAATCATTTCTATCAATCGTTCAGACATACCTAGCACGATCAGTTCCTCTCCGTTTGATGGTCCAATAAGATTTACTTCTGCCAAGGGTTTTGGGATGATTCCCAAAATGTGACTGCCTCACTCCTGTATAACTTTTGAAACGATCCCCATAAGTCCAAGATTGCCTCCACCATATACTAAGTGCATATTCCTTGCAACTAAGACTCGACCCAATTCATGTGCTGTTTCTACGTATTGTGGCTTAACACCAACACTATTACCGCAAAACAAACAGATGTTTTCAACTCGTCTTCTTCAAGTGGCTTCCATGTTTTACTCTGGATGTCTTCAAAAGTGCAATGATGAGTTGAATTTATAACACATGAAAAAAGGTGAGTAAAATAATAGCACTAGTACCTGCCAAATGACAATTATTAGTTAACAGTAAAATAAATCGTGATAGTTAAAAAGGTTTGGATCCTGTCGGAGAAAATAAAAGAAAACAACAAAACAAATTACAATTATTAGGAAAAGAAAAAGAGATATAATATGTATAAGAAATGTAGCGGCTTGATTGACGTCTATGCGTCAGGGACAAGCTTCCCATCCAATTTTCTTATAAATTGGCAAACAAGGTCTTTTTGAGTCAGATTCCTGAGACTTAACTGTTGTCTTTCTTTTTGGAATTGTGTATGTAATTTGCGGATGGCTATATGAACATATCCACTGGGATGCATCTCAAGAGTTGAAGATATATCATCTACATACTCCTTACTCAAGCCATCCCTAATGAATTTAATTTTGTCTTCGCGATTATCAGACACCATTCCTAAAGAACCACAACGAGTATTGCAATTCCAGCGTGCACATTGTAACAAACACCCATTTGCTTAGCTCTACATTTCTTTACAGAGGTGATTCTTCCAAAATCAGGCAGATGTGAAATAAAAGATTCAGAAGACTCACCTGCCAATCGGACCCGTGCTTCAATTACCCAACGAATATAAGTTGGAATACCTTTGATCATCAGTAGTCTCATTCATTTCACGCGAGCTTTGTAGACTTTCATCAGAGATTTTTTAGTGAGAGAAGGAAATTGCTTGTGAAGATTTGCGAGAACTTATTCCATCCTGAAATGACTTTACCTGCAAAAATAAAAAACATAAAAATAAAACACACCAGATGACAATATATACACAAATTGCATGGTTGCCTCCCTGCGAGCACTAAGTTTAACGTCGACAGCTAGACGAGACTTCTCGAACGTTAGGCTGGATCTGAAAGTGTGACACTTTCTTTTTGTCGCTCAAATGATTCTCCACAGAAGTGCTTGACACGCTGACTGTTAACTTTGAATGTTTCATTGGTGTTGGGATCCAGTAACTCAACAACTCCATATGGTAAAACCTGAGTGATCACAAAAGGACCTGACCATCTTGATTTCAACTTTCCAGGGAAAAATTTCTACCGTGAATTGTACAACAACACTTGCTGCCTTGGTTCCAACTATCTGTGCAATATTTTTCGGTCATGCCTTTTCTTGGTCTTTTCTTTGTACAATCTGGCATTCTCATAAGCCTGTAGGTGAAATTCCTCCAATTCATTGAGTTGGTAAAGTCCTTTCTCTCCTGCAGCTTGTGGATCAAGATTCAACTTTTTCAGTCCCTAGTACGCCTTGTGTTCAAGCTCAACTGATAGATGGCATGCTTTCCCAAACACCAATCGAAATGGGGACATACCAATGGGTGTCTTGTAAGCTGTCTGATAGGCCCATAATGCGTCATCCAGTTTTGTTGACCAGTCTCACCTTGTTGATCCAACAGTTCTCTCCAAGATTCTTTTGATTTCTCTATTTGAAACTTCAACCTGTCCATTTGACTATGGATGATAAGCAGTGGCAAAATTGTGAGTAACTCCGTATTTGGATAGGAGTGCATCAAAATAACTGTTGCAGAAATATGAGCCACCAATATTGATAATTGCCCGAGATGTTCCGAATCGAGTGAAAATGTTTTTTTTCAGGAATTTGATCAGCACTTTTGAATCATTAGATGGTAGTGCAATTGATTCAACCCATTTGGAGACGTAGTCTACAGCAAGGTTTCCGAATGATGGAACAAAGGGTCCTATGAAATCTATACCCCACACATCGAATATCTCCACTTCCAGAATGTTTTGCAAATGTCCTTCATTTCTCATGGAAATAATCCATGTCCTCTGGCACCTGTCACATTGAAAGGCAAAAAGATAAGCATCTTTAAAAAGAGTAGGCCAGAACAAACCTGATTGTAGGACTTTAATTGCAGTTTTATTCCCACTGAAGTGTCTGCCATATGGTGATTGTGGGACACAGAAACTGGGCGACGCACGCTGTTCTAGGCTCGCGGCCTAGTTGGGAGTACGGAGTAGCCACGGGGGACTAAACCGGAGAAATAATGGAGTCGCCATCCGGTGTGAACCGGGAAAATGAGATTTAAGGCCGCACTCACCCCTCACAAGGGAAGACCTCAAACCGTTGGGTTCGGAATGGTCCCTTACTTATGTCACTTGTAATGAAAGGATTTGTGCAATAATTTAATCAGGCTTAAGTAACACTTATTTCCAAGAGTATCATGCTTCTAAGCTCTCATGCATACATCAACAAGTTCATCTAAATTTACATGTAACACATATCTGAATTCGCATACAGCCTATTTGCATGTAATCTATATCTCAATTTGCATACATAAAGAGTAACATACGTCAAGCATACAAGTTAACAAGCACATTATACTCATACATGTGGGGAATACAAATGAACGACACCTACACAGCCTTGCATAATGCATAGAAACAATCAGGTTCATCATACGAAGTAATAGCTACTAGGGACAATTATGTACGAAATCTGATGAAAATAACTCAGTTCAGTGGGTGCGCGTTCGCATAGCGTTCGAGAACGCGTTCGGACGGTAAACAGAAGGTTCACATTCGTATAGCATTCGAGAACGCATTCGAACGGAACCAGACCTGATGCATGAAACACTAAGAAGATGCGTGCGCGTTCACGTAGCGTTTGATAACACGTTCGAATGGTAAATAGAAGGTTCACGTTCGTGTGGCGTTTGAGAACTCGTTCGAACGGAACCAGACCTGATGCATGAAACACTATGAAAATGCATGCGCGTTCGCGTAGCGTTCGAGGACGCGTTCGAACGGTAAACAGAAGGTTCACGTCCGTGTGGCATTCGAGAACGCGTTCGAACGGAACCAGACCTGATGCATGAAACACATTCATAGACAAATAAATCAACCATGTGGGACCTCACGTATCTGATTGAACTCATCTCACATCCAATCGAACATACACCAACCGGCGCGGCAAAGCATCGTGGTAAAGGATTTTAACCCCTCCAAATAGGGGACCCTTAATCCGACTTACTAAGCCCATGCACTCGATTGCGTCATGCATACAAAAATAGAGACAATAACATCAAACTTAGTATGCCCGATTGAACATATCTTGCATCCAATCAAACACACATTAACCGGTGCGGCAAAGCATCGTGGTAAAGGATTTTTAACCCCTCCAAATAGGGGACCTTTAATCCGACTTACTAAGCCCATGCACTCGATTGCGTCATGTTTACAAAAAATAAAGACAATAACATCAAACTTAGTATGCCCGATTGAACGTATCTTACATCCAATCGAACACACATCAACCGGCGCGGCAAAACATCATGGTAAAGGATTTTAACCCCTCCAAATAGGGGACCTTTAATCCGACTTACTAAGCCCATGCACACGATTGCGTCATGCGTAAAAAAATAAAGACAATAACATCAAACCTAGTATGCCCGATTGAACATATCTTACATCCAATCGAACACACATCAACCGGCGCGGCAAAACATCGTGGTAAAGGATTTTAACCCCTCCAAATAGGGGACCCTTAATCCGACTTACTAAGCCCATGCACTCAATTGCGTCATGCATAAACAAATAACATGCGGAATTCAAATGACGAAAAATAAATAAATCAAAGCAATATAAAACAAAAGAAGGTGCCGTTTACTCAAGCGGTACGTGGAGTTGTATCCCGAGTACAGATCATACTACCGTCCATTTGGAATCGGCTATGAAATTTATGTCCGGGTTTCCATCCGATATACCGCGAGAGTTGACACATCTTTCATTTTATTCCAAGGCCACAACATACAATATTTCGTAATACATGCATATTTATCTACTCAAGGGCCACAACATGCATTTTAACATGACAATCATGCGAACAATACTCAATAAATAATAAAAATAAAACATAAAACGAATGAGGAAAATACCCTCAGGTCTAACCTTTTTTGCTGACTTTCGGACTCGCGTTTCAAGGACTTCGGAAGGGTAAAGCTCCTCCACTTCTCCGGTTCACTGGTTTAGCGTCTTAGCTCACTGTTTTGCTGTTTTGCTTTCTGTTCGGCCTCCATTTTGCTGTTGTTCGGCCTCCGTTTTGCTGCTGTTCGGCCTCCGTTTTACTGCTGTTTCCTCTGTATTTTCTGCTCACTGTTCAGGTCACTATTTTGACGTTTCAACGGAATGTTTTGAGAGTTTTTAGAGGTTCAAGGGCTGTGTTTTTCGGTTTTTTAAGGAAGCTTAGAGTGCAGTTTTTTTATGTTACTGTTTTAAGGATTTTTGGGACTGTATGGGGCTGTGATTTTTGGCACTTGTGAGGACTGTTTTGGGGCTATATTTTTCAGTGATCTAAGGTGTTTATGGGGGTGTAATTTTCGGTAATGGAGGGTTGCTGTATGGGGCTGGATTTGGCTTGGTGAGTGGAGGAGATGAAGAGAATTATTCTTTACTTGTTATGGTTCTATTGCCGTGAATTGTAAGAGATTAGAGAGAGTTGGGCATGAACTATATGTGTATGAGCTAGGGGAGTCATGTCTTGGTGAGGGGTTGTTTATATAGAGAATGGCTAGGGCAACTCCTTGTCTCACAAGGAAGGGATTTGGTTTTGTGTTGAGCAAGGAAAGTCAAAGATTGAGGGGGACTAATTTGGTTTAGATTAGGAAGTCAATATTTTTTATTTGTTATGATTGATTTTAATTAGGTATATCATCTTTTTTAATTTAGTATGTGATTTGTTCAAATTAGGCATGATTATATTTTATGTTTTATTTAATTGGTAAATGGTTTAATTATTTTATTTAATTCAATGTTTAATTTAATTAATATTTGGTTTAATTTGGGTGTAATTTAAGGGCCTTGGGCGTGTGGGCCTAGCAGCAAAACCAGAAATACCGACACCGTTCGAACGCCTCTTAGAACGTTACACGAACGTCCGCAATCTGTTTGACATTCGAACATGGTAACGAACGCAGTACGAACGAAAACAGTGAACTTGTGAAATGAACCTGACGACATACTTATTCCGAATTTCCCCTTCCGACGTCCGTTTCCCGCAATATCCTTAACTAAAAAGGCAGTGCCTCCAACTGAGACTCATCATCGGGTTTCACATGCAAAAATGCAATGCCTACAGTCGCCCCCACTTTGATGGGACTTGTGCAGTGTGTGACTTTGAACAATCCTATCAAAGTTATGCAATGCATTTTCACTAACCTGGTTCGTCTGCTGCCTCGAGCTGAGTTGGTGCTGCAGTGGACCTCGATCATGGGACGTATCCCGATAACTGCATCTGACAATGGGGGCACCTCAACCCTGGGCACCTCGACCCAATACTGCTAACAATAGAGACCTCGCCCTCAATATGATGATGTAGTGAGCACCTCGACCCTATGACGCATCCCAGAACTACAACCGACAACAGGGGCACCTCGACCCTGGGCACCTCGACCCCAACACCGCTGACAATAGGGACCTCGCCCTCAAACTGATGATGTAGTGGGCACCTCGACCTTGGGACGCATCCTGGAACAACAACCGACAACGGGGGCACCTCGACCCTGGGCACCTCGACCCCAACACCGCTGACAATAGGGACCTCGCCCTCAAACTGATGATGTAGTGGGCACCTCGACCCTGGGACGCATCCCAGAAATACTACTGACAGCGGGGGCACCTCGACCCTGGGCACCTCGACCCAACACCGCTGATAATAGGGACCTCGCCCTCAAACTGATGATGATGTGGGGCTTCGCTCCCAATCCGATACGGGCCTTGCCGCCTGGGACTTATCCCCAAAACTGAAACTGCGCTGATGTTGTTTGGCTCATCTCTACCGCTTTCTCTTTTGTTCGAACCTGCAATGTTACGTGTATGCATGAATGATTTTCCTATTCCGTTGGGTTAGGTCTTCCACCAATTCCCTTGGTGACCGCTCGGTCCTTTCTCCCTCAGGTAAAGTACTGTTTCAATCTGTCCACGTTGATCGGCGAGGTGAACTCGTTTCCTTCCAAGTCTGATAGCCTCACTGCTCCATTTCCCATTACGTTCTGTACTATATAAGGTCCTTCCCAGTTAGGTCTGAATTTTCCTCTCGGATCTGTCGTCGACGGCCTCGACTGCTTAAGTACCAAATCACCATTTCTGATCTTGGTGGGGCGTACTTTTTTGTTGAATGCTCGGGCTAGTCTCTTCTGATACAACTGCATGTGATACAAAGACTTTGTTCTCTTCTCATCCAATAGTGCTAACTAATCAAACCTCTGTGCTGTCCACTCATGTTTCAGTAATTCTGCCTCTGCTAATACCCTCATGGACTGTATTTCCACTTCTACTGGCAATACTGCTTCCATTCCATAGACCAAAGAGTAAGGTGTGGCCCATGTTGCTGTTCTTACTGATGTTCTGTACCCCCACAAGGCATACGGTAATTTCTCGGCCCAATCTCTGCAATTTTCTGTCATCTTTGCTAAAATCGTTTTTATAGTCTTGTTGGCTGCCTCAACTGCCCCATTTGCCTGCGGCCTGTACGGTGATGACTTGTGGTGGCCTATCCCGTACCTCTGTAGCATTGCCTTCGTCTCTCCTTGAAACTGAACTCCGTTGTTTGTCACTACATGATGCGGCATACCATACCGACAAATGAGGTTCCGAGCTATAAACTTTGCCCTCTGTTTTGCTGTAACATTGCAGAATAATTCGGCTTCCACCCACTTCGAGAAGTAATCTACGGCCACTACTATGAAGCGATGCCCATTCGATGTATTCGGTAGAATTTCTCCAATCATATCAATTCCTCATGTTGAGAAAGGCCACGACTCTGACAACCTTTGCAATTATGTGTGTGGTTAGTGATTCAAATTACCGTGTGCTTGACAGTCATGACAGTGCTTTACCATCTTCGCGTAGTTTATTTCCAAGGTTGACCAATAAAAACCTTGTCTCACTATCTTACGGGACAGATTCAACCCGTTCATGTGCGGACCACATACCCCGGCGTGTATTTCTTCCATTACATGCTGAGCTTCTTCTTTTCTCAAACACTTCAACTGAATACCGTTTGATTGCCTCTTGTACAGTTCCCCTTTGAAAGTCACATACTGGGAAGCTAACTTCTGAATGGCTATTCTGTCTTTTCTGCCTGCCCCTTCCGGGAGTTCACCATGTTCCAAATACCTCTGAATGTCATAATACCAAGGTTTACCGTCGTCGACCTCAACTTCCAGAATTCTTTCTATCTCATAAACAAGCATGCTTGCTGTTGTCAATATCAACGGTCTCATCACTAACTTTTCTGGATTTTCCCAAGTTGCTGCAAGTGTAGCCAATGCATCTGCCATTTGATTCTCTTCTCTCGGTAAGTGCTGAAACTTACACTCGGGGATAACCTGTGCCAACTTTCTAAGGTGAAAAAGGTAAGGTTTCAACCGTTCTTCTTTCAATTCCCATTCTCCTCGCATCTGCTGGACTACCAACATAGAATCTCCATAGATTTCAACACTCCGGGCCTTCAAGGCTATCAATGCTGTCAAACCAAAAGCACATGCTTCATACTCGGCCATGTTGTTAGTCACTCTAAATGTCAACCTCTTGGCCAAAGGCAAAGTCTCTCCCTCGGGGGTCACTATCACGATCCCAATTCCGGCTCCCTTGTAATTTACTACTCCGTCAAAATACATCTTCCATCTCTGCACTGTTATTGCTTGGATCTCTTCATCTGGAAATTCAAACTTATATTGATCTCCCTCAACAGGTTCCAATGCCAGAATCTCTGCTAATGCTCACCCTTTGATCACTTTGGAGGTGAGATACTCAATGTCAAACTCTGTCAGCAATACCAACCATCTACCCAATTTTCCCACTAGTGAAGGCACTGAATGAAGATACTTCAGAGGATTTTCCTTTGCCACTACTTGGATCTTGTATGAATGGAAATAATGCCGCAATTTTCTGGAAGCACATACCACTGCAAGACAAATCTTCTCAACTTCTTGATACCGAGCCTCATACGGGAGCATTTTCTTACTCAGATAATAGACTGCATGTTCTACCCCTGTCTCATCTGCATGTACCATCATTGCCCCCAGTGCTTCTGATTCTATAGCCAAATACAATATCAAAGGTCTGCCCGGTCTCGGAGGTTTCAATACATGAGGCTTTACCAAGTACTCTCTGATTTTGTCGAAGGCTGTCTGACACTGTTCATTCCATCTCAGTGGCTGATCCTTTCTCAACAGTTTGAAGATAGGCTCACATACTGATGTCAACTTGGCGATGAACCGATTGATGTACTGAATCTTCCCCAAGAATGCTCTGACTTCTTTTTCTGTCTTCGGTGCAGGCATTTCTGTGATTGCCTTTATCTTTTCGGAGTCTACCTCTATTCCGCCCATTCCCACTGTATGACCAAGCAACTTCCCTGATGTCACCCCAAACACACATTTCTTGGGATTAAGACGCAGGTTGTATCTGTCAACTCTCTGAAGGAACCTTTCCAGTGCTTCAATATGCCCAACTCTTGTCTCTGATTTCACCATCATGTCATCCACATACACCTCAATCTCTTTGTGCATCAAGTCATGGAAAAGTGTAGTGGCCATCCGTTGATAAGTAGCCCCCGCATTCTTAAGCCCAAACGGCATAACCTTGTAACAATAAGTACCTCACACAGTAACAAATGCAGTCTTATGTTTGTCTTCCTCAGCCATTAGAACCTGATTGTAACCTGAAAATCCATCTGCAAATGAATACATAGCAGATAAAGCCGGACTATCAACCAGAACTGTTGAGTTCTAATATAGGTCCCAAGATCATGAAATCAAGCATAAAATTCGCATGAATACATCAAAGGAATAAGGCAGAATTCATACTCACATTGATTGGATTTGATGCATCAAAAGCACAAGTCTTTTCCTCCTCATCAAGGTCACGGCAATGAGCTCCCAAGGCAGTGGGCTGCACATTTTTGCTCCTCTTTGAACCTCAAAAATTCGGCCATGGATGAACACCATTGAAGCTCCAAGCTTCAAGCTTCCAAAACGATTCCAAGCTCATAAATTCGTTTCCCTATCACCATAATATAACCCAAGGTGTGCTAGCACTTCTCCTTCTTCTTCAAATTCGGTCTAACCAGAATTTTTGGGAGAGATTTGGCTCAAAGCCGAGAGAAGGGAAGAGAGAAAGAAGAGGGAAAAGGGTTTCCTCCAAAACCGTGAATGGAGAGAGAAGCCCTTTTTTATTTTTTGTTTCAAAAAACCCTAAAAACGTGAAAAGGGAGAGAGAAAACGTGAATGGTGGTTGGAGAGAGAGAATGAAAGGTGTAAAAGGTTTTTAATAATTTTAAAAATTAATAAAAGCATTTACTACCTTTTTACTTTCAAAAAGCAAAGTCAAAAGGTCAAAAGCAAAAGCAATAATGCCTTTCCATCACCTTTCACTTTTTACATCAAGTCACTTTAATAAAGTGACAACATGTCATGTCACATCACATCACTCAAAGTGACAAGTGATTTGACAATTGATGCGACTAGCGATTTGACGCTTGATGTGACTTGCGTGCCGCGCTCGAATTCGAAATGCGAATGCGCTCGCAATCACTCTCGGGCTCGGGTTCGCTAATTCCAAATTAACGAATTTTCCGTCGCGTCGTAATTAAATGATTACGCCTAGGGAAATCACTATTCACGTCGCTAACGAATTAATTCCAAATTAATTCGTTCGCCCGAATTAAAATCCAATTTTAATTCCGCGTCGAAATCCAATTTCGTATAATATATCGAATATATTATCTTATCGATTAATTCCAAATTAATCGTTCTCTCTCTTTATTAATATTTTATCCTAGATAAAATATCTCCGTAATTAATCCCAGATTAATTTTCTCTCTCATCGAATTAATCCCAGATTAATTTTCTCTCTCATCTAATTAATCCCAGATTAATTAAAGTGCGAGTCATACGTCATCGGTGAATCTTCGGGAAGCGACCCATGAGATCTCCGGATATGTTGGCAGTAAATACGGTCGTCGGACTATCCGAACACGTAAGTACCTCGTACTACGTTTATACCGATTTACAAGACAAGGTTGGCTTCTAGCAAAGCGCCATGCCTACCCAATTCTCCAGAAATATTCTTACAGGAATATATAGATCTGTATCAAGCGCAGTATACCGTAGTATTGTGTATATCAGCCCAGTATCGGATAGTCACGTGCTAGGGCTGGGGCTGGATAAGTGTCTGCCCCGTCCGAAGCACATGTCGGATGTCTGGTAACTAGTCTCTATAATCGGATATACATGACCTTGTCATAATATCCCGATGGCCGGCCAGCACTTAAGAGCACTAATACCGTATCCTGCGTGACATCATCTCCACTATGACTGGAGTGATACTTCCGTCTTGACATCACACCCAATACACTACGACTCTCTGATAAACCCAGAAGTGGTGTACGCAGAACCGGTTAAAGCCCTGTACCACCAAGACCAAAGTCTACCGATTATCGCAAGTATTAGCGATGTAAGTCTCAGGTTAAGACTATACACACCTACCTTGATTTCGGCCTCCCATAGACACATAGTCACAATACCAATGGGATTCTGAGGGGTCTATCCAGAGCGAAGCTGTTTCCCGTACCATCGGTGAAACACGACCTCCTATCGCACTTGCATAAGTATCCGATACTTATATATATGAGAACTATGCCGTTGTGCCCTCACAACACACACAAGTGCAATACTAGCCTATTCCGCATTATCGATGTCCAGTCTCGATAATACTCTGGCTAGGGATATTTAATGATTAAACCTTCGGGGACTGATACTGTCTCATATCATTCTCAGTCCAGGAACTAATCATAGGGACCTCTCTTCATTTATATATCTATGGTGATCTAATCACAAATGATGAGAGTGTAATTTCCTTATCACATAGTTAATTTGCTACAACAACACAATGATCTGTGCAAATAGTGACGCTATGGGTCATTTTGTCCAACAATCTCCCACTTGGCACATAGCCAGTCACTCAAGTGTCCTACACCCGAACTATGTACGGTTGGCTCAAACTGCTGAGAAATGCATTCGTCAGCGGATTTGCATGATTATCATCCGATGCGATTTACATGATCATCACATCGCCACGATGTATGATCCGAACGAATCAGATGAATATCGAAGTATATATCTGGATCGTCGATGAGACCTTTAATTCCTTAGTCTGTGCTGACGCCTAGCTCAGCCACTAACAGAACTATATCTAATCTAATTAGATTTATTATCGACCCAAATAGCTTCTATTGCTGCCTCAACTGCAGCAATAATCCGTATTTGTTGTTTATTCGGCAACAGAATCTTGCTCGGAAGATTTCCAGCTCACTGTTCCGTTATTCAAACTATATAGTACTTTTTGCGACTTTTAGTCGTCTTTATCAGTTATAGGAAACTTGCTACAGTGATCCCAGTCACTTCAAGTTCTCATTCTCCATAGACTAAGACAGCATCCTTAGTTCTCTAACATACTAATGGATGTTTTTAACATTAATCCAGTGACTATCACTCGGATTGCCCTGTTTGTGAATCCATATGCTCAAAGAGTATGATACACCAGGTGTTGTACATTTTTCAATGTACGGTTTCTAGGAGAGTATTTCGAAAGCCAAGCTTTCTCCGATATTCATTTTATGGGAATATCATTCCAAGAAATGACGTATTATCATTATTTTATAGGACAGCCACTGTCAGTGCGATCCCACTAACCTTCTTATATATACACTAGAATTATTTTCGTTTTGAATTAAATCATACATCATTATGATTATATCAAAACGATAATTCCAAGAACCTAATGCTTGCTTCAATCCAATCATGGATCGAATAATCTGCATTATCCAAATGGATTTACCGTGGCAACAGGTAAAAAGTTGAATCGTAATCAACACAATGTTGATAACGATACCTTTCCATTAAAGCCTAGCTTTATACGTTGGTATGTTGTCATCCATGTATGTCTTCCTAGAAGACATATAGTACCAATAAGCACAATGCCTTTGTGGTACATCAACTAGTATCCAAACTGGTTGATATACATGGAATCCATTTCGGATTATATAGCACTTTGCCATAATAAGGGAGTCGATACCTTGTATCACTTCCTCATACGTAGTCAGTTAGTATTCCTCAATAAGATAAACATCTTTATGAGGTGCGATCAGAAACCCATACCCCAGGTTGTTTTTTGACTCTATCCGACCAACGCGGTTCTTGTATATTCGAAGATTAATGGTAATAGTTGTTGGACAAAATGACCCATAGCGTCACTATTTGCACAGATCATTGTGTTGTTGTAGCAAATTAACTATGTGACAAGGAAATTGCACTCTCATCATTTGTGATTAGATCACCATAGATATATAAATGAAGAGAGGTCCCTGTGATTAGTTCCTGGACTGAGAATGATATGAGACAGTATCAGTCCCCGAAGGATTAATCATTAAATATCCCTAGCCGGAGTATTATCGAGACTGGACATCGATAATGCGGAATAGGCTAGTATTGCACTTGTGCGCGTTGTGAGGGCACAACGGCATAGTTCTCATATATATAAGTGTTGGAGACTTATGCAAGTGCGATAGGAGGTCGTGTTTCACCGATGGTACGGGGAAACAGCTTCGCTCTGGATAGACCCTTCGGAATCCCATTGGTATTATGACTATGTGTCTATGGGAGGCCGAAATCAAGGTAGGTGTGTATAGTCTTAACCTGAGACTTACATCGCTAATACTTACGATAATCGATAGACTTTGGTCTTGGTGGAACAGGCTTTAACCGGTTCTGCGTACACCATTTCTGGGTTTATCAGAGAGTCGTAGTGTATTGGATGTGATGTCAAGACGGAAGTATCACTCCAGTCATAGTGGAGATGATGTCACGCTGGATACGGTATTAGTGCTCTTAAGTGCTGCGCGGCCATCGGGATATTATGACAAGGTCATGTATATCCGATTATAGAGACTAGTTACCAGACATCCGACATGTGCTTCGTACGGGGCAGACACTTATCCAGCCCCAGACTTAGCACGTGACTATCCGATACTGGGCCGATATACACAATACAATCGTATACTACGCTTGATAACAGATCTTAATATTCTTAAATGGATATGTCCGGAGAATTGGGAAGACTTGGTGCTTTGCTAGGAGTCGACCTTGTCTCGTAAATCGGTAGAACGTAGTACTTGGTACATACGTGATTCGGATACTCCGACGACCGTATTTACTGCCAACTTATCTGGGGATCTCATGGGTCGCTTCCCGATAATCCACCGATGACGCACAACTCGCACTCTTGAATAATCTGGGATTGTATAGAAGAGAGAGAAAATTAATCTAAGATTGATTACGGAGATATTTTATATAGGATAAAATATCGTCTAGAGAGAGATAACGATTAATTTGGAATTAATCGATTAAATTAATATATTCGATATATTAAACGAAATTAGATTTCGACGCGGAATTAAAATTAGATTTTAATTCGGGCGAACGAATTAATTTAGAATTAATTCGTTAGCGACGTGAATAGTGAATTCGCTAAGCGTAATCATCTAATTACGACGCGACGGAAAAATCGTTAATTTGGAATTAACGAACCCGAGCCCGAGTGTGATTGCGAGCGCATTCGTATTTTGAATTCGAGTGCGGCATCGCAAGTCGCATCAAGCGTCAAATCATTCGTCACATCAAGCGTCAAAACAAATGTCACTTTGAGTGATGTGATTGATTGATGTGATTGATTGATTGAAAGACATGTCACTTTATTAAAGTTGATATGACTTGATGGACATTGATATTGGAGTGTGGAACACTCAAGCTTATTACATTCAATTTCTTTGACTTTTTGAAAGTTAAATTAATTTGTAAATCATTTAATATTTTTGGAAAATATATAAACAAAATGATTTACAACTTTTGTAATAACTTAACACATTTCTTTCTCTCTCATTTTGCTCTCTTCTTCTTACGCCCAAAAGCTTAGAAGTTCACTGGTTTTGAACCAGAAATGGCGTGACACTAAAGGGAAGCAAGAGTGGTTTTTCATGGT
Source organism: Zanthoxylum bungeanum (assembly GCA_019454045.1). Lineage (NCBI taxonomy): Eukaryota > Viridiplantae > Streptophyta > Magnoliopsida > Sapindales > Rutaceae > Zanthoxylum > Zanthoxylum bungeanum. The sequence goes on along the minus strand of SKCR01003995.1, from coordinate 1,978 downwards.
GAGAAATCAAGTGCTAGCACACTTACGAGTCTTGCGAAGGTGGTAGGGAGGTTCATCCATGAGCCGGGATCCGTCGGACGAGGCTTGGAGCTCCGTTTTCTCAGCTCAAATCTGAAAATCGAAGGCAGTGGACTGCTGCAGTTGGCGCCCTTGGCAGTGAGGTTTTTGGGCTTCATTCGTCTTCAAATCGACTCAACCGATCGATGTGAGTATTCCGCTACCTCTGTTGATGTATTCACGCATTGTTTTCATGTCTTGTATGATCTTGGGACCTAGATTAAAACCAACAATGGCATCAAGAGCCTATGTTCAAGCATGAAAAATGTAGGGCTTAAAATTTGGGTAAATTGATTTTGAGCATGATTTAGTTAAATTTTTTGATTGAGCATGTTTAAATGATGTTGAATTGCATTTTGGTTGGACCAATTTGTTGAAAAATGATTTGGAATTATTTTCCCCAAATTTCATGAGTTGGCCGAATGTATTGGTAATTTTGGATTCTTGGAATTTTTTATTTTTGATTCATTTGATGAGTTGGAATCAATTAGGTTGATGTTAATTTGAATCGAATTGGATTGGATTTCGAATTGGACAAAAAACCCCAAAATCCTTGTGTTGGTCGAATGGAATTAATGCCCTAATGTCTTGGTGATTTTGATTTTGTGACATTGGATGTGTATGAAATCAAATTGGATGTTGATTTAATGTCGATTGTGGGTTCGATTGGATTGAAACCAAATCGAACACAAAATCCCTCCTTGGCCGAGAGCTTTGAAGCATGTAAATGGGTTTGATTTTTCAATTTGTGTGTTGGACATATAATAATGAATTGAGTATGATTAATTGGACTAATTTGATTTTTTGGAAATGTTGATTTAGGTGATTAATCATATTATGCACTTTAGGTAATTAAATTGCGGAATTGGATTCATGTAATTTAATTATTTAGGCTTAAATTGGATTTGGGCTTCTAATGTTGTATTTGGGCCTATTGGGCTTGATTTTATCAAGTTGGGTTTAGGCCAAATGGATTGGATCCAATTGGGCCCAAAATCTTAACCATAAAGCCCAAATGCAACTAATGAACCTTTAAAGTTCAATTGGGCCTAATGGGCCAAGATTGATTTATGGGCTTATCGGGTAAATCCCGGATTGGACTTTGGTTATCGGTTTGACCCGAGTTGACCAAAAGTCCACGCCTTAAGAAATCAATTAAAAGCCCATTGGACTTTAATTGAATTGACGTTGGACGTTAATCGGTCTTTGAGACGCGTTACGATTAAATTTGGAATTTAAATCGTAAAAGGTTTATTAAATAAAAGTGTAATATTTAATTTGGAATTGAATAGTGAATTAGTATTAAATGCATATTAAATTTGATTTAATGTTGTAGTTTAATTTAATTCAAGAATTCGTACTTTGAGTACTTATTCGCAAAAACGAGTTTGACTCGAACAAAATCAAATCGTTGTTTGAACATTGGATGATCACTTAATTATCAGATTAATTAATTTGATTAGATTGATTGATAGCATGCTTATGTGTGTGAATACATGGTTGTGTTGAATGAATAATGTATATCGGATGGATATTAGATGGGTGGGCAATTTTAGAAATTGTTGTAATAAATTCGATTTATTAAATTGGACCTGCGTGTCCAGCCTTATCACCTCTATACTCTTTGGATTCTCTTCTCACCTATTCCCCTCTATGTATATGAGGTTTCTTTAGAAGTGTAGTGTAACGGGTAGAAGTAATACAAGTTCTAGCTTGAGTGAGAAATGGAGAGATTTGATCTAGGATCAATGTGTAAAGTATCCATCCGCATATCATTATTATTTATTTTCATACTCGCTTTATTATGTATTTAGAATGCATGTTTAAGGGTGTATGATGATGAGACCTTAACAAAGATAATTAAATTGGTAGCCAATTTGCACGCGAAAAACCCTCGTTAAATATCAAGCGTTTATTTTCC
>SKCR01003994.1:0-26794 GCA_019454045.1 Zanthoxylum bungeanum | reverse complement strand
TTATCTCATTAAATCATGTTTCATCTCGTTAAATCTTGTCACATCCCGTTATCATGTCTTGTCATGTTCCACTTGAGTTTTCAGGATAAATTTTTTGTCTTTTCCCATCCCGTTTTTAAAACAGGATATAAAAATATATTTCAAATCTCGTCTTAAAAGAGACGTCGTCTCAAAAGTGATGAGACCCAGGATGCAGCCCAAGATGCACAAGGATGTACCACTATCGTGCATGTTCCAAAGGGCCCAATCATTAGATCTCGAACTAAGAGGATCCAAGAAGCAATATATGCACTAGTGTAGAGGGTCATATCCGACTATTCACAACTCCAAGTGCAAGCCTCTACTACATTGTGTGTGGGCTTGAAGATGGACGATCCTATGATTGTAAACCTTATTCATGCTGTGGAGTAAACTCGGCAACCAGTTCGGTTCAGTTTCGAGCCGAAATCGAACCGTCCGGTTCTCGAATTCACATTTGTGGAACCGAAACCAAACCGAATAATTCTGGTCCGTTTCAGTTCCACAAGAATGTGGAACAGGAACCGATCTGGTGCGGTTCCGGTTCGGTTCCGATTTTTTCTAATTAATTTAAAATTTGAATTTGAATTTTTTTTTTTAAAAAAATAAAAATGGGATTTGAAATTTATTAATTTGAATTTATATTACATTAAATTAAAAATAAAATAAAAGAGATTGAACTTAAATTTTTTAAAAACTTAAGTTGTTTACGTATCCTCTTGGGGTAAGAGGAATCAAAGCTCACGTAGTTTCATTACATTGTTTAGATAGTTTCTCATTATAATTATATATCCATCATCATTATTTTGTGCCTATTGTTGATCATTCAGCTCCCGCTCCGTTTGCACTTGCATATGCATTGTCAAACAAGTCTTCAAAGTTATCTAGGGCTTCTTCTCGTTGCCCAATCATCCATACATGATATTACTTCAAAAGTGCTTGGATGTAATGAAGATCGTCTCGCTTCCAAAATATTATTTATTAAACTAAAGACATGTTCAACCGCAATGGTGAAAACATGTACTGTCAGCACTTTTTAGTAATAATCGATAAAACATGATAGACATTTTGATGTCGGTTCCACCAGTCAAGTACTTGAAAATTTTTACTTACTAAACTTTAAAGAGGAAACTCAAAATTTGTTGATAAACACTTATCTAATTTCGGATTGTTAGTCATTGTTTCCCTCTGTTTTTTTTATTTTGTTGTAGTAACCAACGATCATCTATGCTAAGTCTTAAATGTATTACAGGTTTGCTACTAGATTGTCTTGATGATTGCAAGTTATATCTATTGACATAATCATTAAATAAATATATTAAATAATTTTTTATTTCATCTACTATTTTTCTAATATTAATTTCATTATATGTTCCTAAAAATTCATAGTAAATTTGTAAGCCACTATTCAAATCTTCAAATTTAAATTTTGCATAAAAAATATGTTAATAAGATAAACCAATGGAATGTCTTTAAAATAAGTCAATCATTTTCTCTTCATAATAGTAATATCTTCAAATAAAACAATATCATTAACATTTGAACTTTCAGCATGCTCATATAGAACACCAACAATATTCAAAAATTCAACAAAAACTAAATTTATTGTAGGATAATAAACTCCACTAAAAATATTTATTGCATCATTAAAAACTTTTGAAATTTCTTAATTTTTTTTCACAAATATCTCATTAACTAGGCAAAAGTGTTATATGTTGAACATATTGGAAAAAAACTATATAATACATCTTTGTATTGAAAAGCTTAAGTTAAAAGAAAATAAGTTGAATTCCAACAAGTTGGAACATCTCGTGAAAATTTACCGATTTAAAACCATTAAATTTATAAAATTTGGCTCATTCTCTTTTAACATTAGAATATGACCAAATACAATTAAATGCAATTTTAATAAAATTAATTTTGATATTCTAAATAAGTCAAATCATCTTGAACACATAAATTAAAGACATGTCATGTGCAACAAATATGAAATTTAGTTGGCATATTTCTTTTAAACCTATAATTGATGCAGTATTTGCAGATGCATTGTCAAAATCAATTGTTAAAATTTTATCTAATAGATGATCATATTCATCAAAAATTACTTTAATCATTCTATAAATATTTTTTGCAGTATGTTGCTCATTAGAAACTCTAAATGCAATAAGTCATTTTTTAATGTTCCATGATGCATCAATCCAATGACAAGTCACACCCATGTATGAGTGTGTTTGCCAATGGTCACTCTAAATATCACAACAAATAGAAAGACGACATTTAATATCTTTAAATATTTCAGTTTGTATATGTGTCAATTTGAGTTTGTGTTGTATCAAGTCCAATTTCAGCGGCATGATGTTTATCCAAGTGTTTTTCATATTGTCATAGCCCTCAGTAAATTTGTAAGATAAACCACAATAGTTGCATATTGCTCTTGGACATTCATTTTCAATCTCGACTAATTGACAATGAATTTTGAAAATATCGAAAGATCGATACTTAACTTATATTCTCCATGTACTGATATTTTGATCTCTCTCTTGGGTTGGGACATTGGACATGGTGTTCTCATTTGAGCTTGTCATTTTTTATTAATATTGAAGAATTACAAAATTAAATCAATTAGAAAAATTAAAGATGAAAGAATTGAGAACGGGAGAATTAAAGAAATTGAGAGAATTGAGAATTGGTGTGTTGAGAAAATTAAATATAACCCATATTTATATTTTTTTGGATTATTTTTGTAATATTTAAATTTCCTCTAAAACTAGTTGTTTTATTAATGTTATTAAGGGTAATTTAGTAATTTTATTTAACAAAAAATAAATAATTAAAATGACAGCAGGGAGCCATTGAACTACTCCATGCTACTATGCATGCATGCATGCCCAACGGCTAGTAGACGTTAGGCACAAATGGTTCCAACCGGTTGGAACCGTGAAATCGGTTGGAACCTAACAATTGTATATCAAACAGATGGAACCGCCCGGTTCTTTTCGATTCGGATAGAGTAGAACCCTAACCGAATTGAAAAATCCGATTCTGATTCCAGAACAGGCCGGTTCCTACCGGTTCGGTTTCAATTCCGTACCGGAACCATGACCGGATCTATCGTGGAGCAGTATGATATTTAGGTCTACTTTAGCACATTTATTTATTTGTTTATTATTATTTTATATGTGCTTGACATTTATTTTAATTCAACCCTTTTATTTATATTAATATATTACTTAGTTTAGGATACACGTCTGTTGGCTTGTGGGTAGCTTTGTCTTTTCATATTTTTAGGATTAGGGTTTTGGTTAAAAGTCTTCTTACAAAAGGCTAACTTTGAATCTGTCTTTAAACAACTTATCTTTTAATAAAACATTATTTTCATAGACTTGTTAGTAACCTTCAACTTGTTCTCATTGAATTTGGTTTATCAAAGGTTTGCTAACCTTTTGTGGCGTCCTCATTAGCACTCTAGGTTTCTGTTATTTGTTCATCAAAGGTTTAGAGATTGAGACCGAACTATCTTGGCTTTCTTGGGAACGATCTCATTCTCGTGTAGGTTTGCTTGGCTTGTTCCAGACAGTTTCTCATCAGTTGATATCGGTGCAAAGGTTTTAAGGTCAGTTCACCTATCTGTTCATTGTTTTATTATTTTATCTTATATGCGTCTCTTATTTTTTATGTTATGCGTTTTCTTTATTCCACTTTCTATATTTTCATTATTTATGTTATATGTTGTGTGTTTTCTGTTTCGTATTTCATTGTTTCAGTTCTGTTTTATGTGTTTTATGTTCTATGTTTCATTATTTATGTTCTGTGTTGTGTGTCTTCTGTCCTGCGTTTTTCTTTCTGCCCTAGGGTTCTTTAGTTCGTAAGCAAACAAAAACACAAAAAAAAAAACACTTCTGGGTTTGCTTCTTCCAAGAATCGAAATTATTAAGATTTGTTTCAGTTTTATTTTATTATGTTTATCTTCAATTCTATTTGAGTGGCCTGGGGTTCTAAAGTCTTAAGATTCATTGTGGCAGTAGGTAACTTGGTGAGGAATCCCCATATTACTTGATGAACAAATTTAGGAAATAGTCAAAATTATGCAATTTCCACTACACCAAACTCTTAATAGGCTCGAGGGACTTAATTTAAAGAGAGTATAAAATTTTGTATTTTTGCCTACGTGCAAATTTGATTTTTGGGTTCGTCTTGTCAAAATAGGGTTTTTAGAATAATTTGCCCATGCGGGATAAAAAGAATTAAGGTGAAATTGGTTCCTAGTATCCTATTTGCCTCAATCTAGAGTGTGTGTGTGTTTTTTTCTTTTGTGCGTGTGTGCATACTTGTTTGCGCACTTAACTACCTAGTCATTTCTGTTCCAAATACTTTGTTTGTCATGTTCCTTATTTTTCCTTTCTTGATTAAGTCTTGTAATCATGTCCTCGTTCCATCTTGTCTCATTCTTTCTATTGAACTTACAATTAAGTTGACAGTTGCTATTGGGAAAATACTAAGGGTTTCGGCCACGCTAGGCTCAAATCTTTTGAGAACTCGTCTGAGGGTAAGAGCGGTAAAAGGAAAGTATGGGTGGGCTCAGTTTCAAGTAAAAGCCATTTGAGTGACAAACACGAGCGAACTATGAGGATTTTAATGTTTTATTTATTTTTTTATTACTAACATTATTGTTGCAAGGAAAACAAAAAAAGAACAAAAAAAGATACAAAAAAATGTCCAAAGAAGCCGAAGCTCCAAATAAGAGTGACTATACTCCACAAGAACCTGAATTGAGAGATGTGGCATTGAATGTGGCGGTTCTTCAGCGAGAATTTACTAGGGTTTTAGAGATGGTGATGGATGTTCGAGATAAAGTCTAAGTGATGAGGCAAAATAACAATCAGGAAAGTGGACCACCACTACCACCTAGGGCCAATGAGGTATGGTATATTCCTCGTAGACCCAGTGAGCGACCTACTGTACCCATGGATGAGATGGAGGCTAAGAACAAATTTGACTTTGATGAGGAGTTTGACAGAGTGTTTGAGGTGGATATGGGAAGATTTCGGCCTAGAAAATGGAGATATGAAAAAGATTTTAGAATGGGTCATGAGGATGAGCAAGATGGTGACTTGGACAAAATCAAGATGACTATTCCTCTGTTCCAAGGCAAAAGTGATCCCAAAGCTTACTAAGAATGTGAGCCTAAACTATAGCTGATTTTTTACTGCCATAATTATTCAGAGTTGAAGAAGGTGAAGTTAGTCGTTATTGAATTTATAGATTATGCACTTGTTTGGTGGGATTAAATGATGACAAACATTATGATGCGAATGGAAGAATGAGGAATGGAAAGCGCCAGATCACTACATGGGCAACTGAAAATAGTTATGAGGAAGAGATTTATACCTACCCACAACTATTAGGACCTGTACCATAAACTTTAGAATCTTACACAATGGTTTCAAAGTATAGAAGATTACCATACGGACATGGAAATCGCCATGATCCAAGCTAATGTGGAGGAAGACCGAGAGGCCACCATGGCACGGTTTCTGAGTTGGTTGAATAAGGAAATTGCCAATGTGGTGGAGTTACAACATTATATGGAGTTAGAGGACATTGTACATATGGCAATGAAAGTAGAGCGGCAGTTGAAGCGGAAAAGTGTATTGAGAAATAACTCGGGTCTAACCAATATATGGAAGCCAAAATGGGGGGATAATAGAAGGAATGGCACCACAACTAGGTTTAGATCAGAGGTCCCAAAATCAATGGAAGATTCTGCCACCAAGCCTAAGCCAAAAATCAACACACCACAAAATATGAGTTGTGACATTAAATATTTCAAGTGTTTAGGGAATGGTCACATAGCTTTGAAGTGCCCTAATAAAAGGACCATGTATATGGAGGGTGATGGTGAGGTTAGTTTAGACGATGAATAAATTGAGATGCCTGAGTTGGGAGATGCTACTGATGAAGAGGGGTTAAGTGTGCAGCCAAGGTGGAGTCCCTTGTGACTAGACGTGCTTTGAGTACCTAGACCAAGGCTAAGGATGATATGGTTTAGCAACGGGAGAACATATTTCATACTAGATGTCTAGTCCAGAACAAGATATGTAGTATGATTATCAATGTGGTAGTTGTACAAATGTGGCTAGTACAATACTAGTTGAGAAGTTTGGATTGACTTTTCTTAGGCATCCTAAGCCTTATCGATTGCAGTAGTTTAATAACATAGGCGAGGTTAATGTTAATAAGCAAGTCTTGGTGAATTTACTATTGGCAAGTACAAAAATGAAATGTTATGTGATGTAGTCCCAATGCAAGCTGGACATTTACTATTGGGGTGTCCTTTGCAGTTTGACAATAGAGTGACGTACGACAGGTTTCAAAACATATATTACTTAAAAAGATGGAAGAAATTTTACATGGGTTCTATTGACACCAAATGAGATTTCGAAGATCAAATGAAACTACAAACTTCCGCTGAAAAAACACCCAAGGGAGAGGTTGTGAGTATGAGTAGAGTGGGTGAGTTTGAGAGCACCACACCAAATAAAAACAGAATGACCGAGAGTTCCAACAGTTTAGGAGAGCGAAATACTGAGAGTGAGAAAAAGGAAGAGAGTAGAGGTAAAGTTAAAAATAGTTTCTTTGCTAATGAGAGGGAAGTGAGAATAGAGTATTCCAAAAATAAAGTTATGATCCTTCTCTTGTATAAAGAATCACTCCTCAGTGTAGAGGAAACTAACCCTAACACTTTTTCGCCTAGTGTGTTTGCTTTTTTATTGCAGGATTATGATGATGTGTTTGCAGAGGAGATACCTCATAGTTTACCACCACTTTGATGTATTGAACATCAGATCGATTTCATCCCAGAGTGTTCATTCCTAATAAACCAGCCTACCGAAGTAATCTCGAGGAGACAAATGAGCTTCAAAGGTAAGTAGAGGAATTTATGAGCAAGAGGTTGTTGGGGTCAGCGTAGTGGAAGGGCGCGGTTCGGGCGAAATCATAACTTTAAAAATTTTAAACTTACCGAATAAATGATTCAATATCCCATATGAATAATTCATTCATATTTCACATAAGCATATTTATTCGATATCAAATAACGACATAAATAATTTAGGTAACATCGCGAAACTTATACGAAAATATTTTTCCGCAAAATAGCATAAAATACATTTTTAACTGAACCGACAAACCAGTACAAACAAGGCTGCCCAAGCTAGCCCCAATAATACTTGGGCAGTTCATGGGCTGCCTGGATGGTGACTAATTCACTATTTGGACAATTATCACCTGGTAAGCCGAAACTCACCCGACAACGTCGTTTTTCACCGTTTTCTCATATTTTCAATCCGAAATAATTTTCGGCATCCAATACATTTAAATAATATATTTTTTATTCAATTTTTTTTTAGAATTTCTAGATCTGATCTAGGTGCAAAAATAATCATTTTTCATGCTTTAAATCTAATTTTCTCAACATTAATCATATTAATATTAACACCAATCAAAGTCACCACCAATGAAGAACTCAAGAACAATTCTATAAGTTATAAGAGTGGTCATAACACTCTATAATGGTAACAAGTCATCAAATGATAAAATTGAACTAATATTATACTAATATTATTCAATCTAACTTCACACATGCTTCTAGCCTCTAAATCAAAAAGCCATAAAATCCAAGAAAGAAAGAAACCCTATAACTATTTTAGATACTCAAGAACAAGAAACAAACTTTCTAAGAATAAGAATATTGAAGATTATCTCAAAACCTCCTAATTTTCTTAAGCTTTCTTCTTGATTTCATCACTTTCTCTCAAGTTTCTCTTAAGAAATATTTTTGGGAGCTTTATATGGAGAGGATTTCGACCATGAAGGAGTTATGAAAGAGGAAAAAAATCACTTTATATACAAGGCTTGGCGAAATTAGGGGGATGGGCAATTTAGTCATTTGTAATTTATTTAATCAAATTAAAGAATTCAAATCCAATTTGATAACATTTATCTTAAATGCAAATAAGTCAAACGCTTACACTAAAATAATTTCCTAATAAAAATATCACCTTAGATATTTATATTTTAATTACTTTAATTATTTAACAATTAAATAATTACTTAAATACAAATATCTAAATATATGTATCATATTTACTTTAAATAATTCAAATACATATATTAATGATATATGTCAAATATCTCATTTGATAATTAATTAATGTGTATTTAATAAAATCATATATAAAAAAATACACGTTAATTAGGAAATGACCGAAATGTCCCTATGTATGTATCTTTTCGTTTAACTGTTAAATGATTCAAATCAACTTATTTAATCCGATAACATATTATGAATAATCTGTATTATTCATAACGTGTTGCCCATGTTAGGGATGGTGCTCAGAGTGCCAATCTGGATCGTATTTATGTCCGATTCATAAATACGAGTAATTCTATTTTCCATAATATTTCCTAATTTAACGGTAGCACCCTTGTATTTTATACACTTATTCGATCTAATTAAGATTAGATATCTGATTATGATTAGATCGAAATTGAATCTGGTTCAGTGATACGTGTATATTAGACAAAGACCCTAGGATTTACAATATAGTGCGCAGTTACAACGTAGTTTGTAATTGACATTGGGAAGCGCATTATAAGATGTATATCCTTAAATAAAGTTCCTGGTCAAGATTTACTAACACGGGTCGGTTAGTAAAATCCGCTGAGACCAGTACATGTCGTATATCGTGACTTGGTCCGATGGTTTATCTCAGTGAACCATGAGTCTCGGGAGACTCGTATAAACATGTAGGTGTTTATTTGATAAAACACTGAACGACTCACTGAAGATTTCCTAATAAATGGTATACCAACGTCAATAGGAATCTTCATGAGTTGAGCGAGCATAGTGGTCCTTCGACTTGAGATACCACAGTGGGATATATGAGTTATCCTTCATACTTTGACGGCAGTCACGTCAACGATCTATTCATGATCAGACCTCCGCATGTTCGTTGGGTGTGGACTGATGCTCATGATATCATGTACGTATCAAGATAGGATCCGTCAGTCCTGTGTACAAGGCATTGGCATCCTCACGTGTTTACGATCTAGTAAATCCATAGTCGTGGTATAACTTCGAAAATCATTTCCGAGTGTTATTTAGAGATCGTAAATTGAAAGTCGACTGTATTAGACCGAACGAATTTGACGTTTTCATCTATATCCCAGGTATAATACGGATAGCCTGTGATGGAGGGATTATACGTGTGAAATGACCTCGACTTGCATAGTTTAGCGAGATTATCCATGGTCGTCATAATCCATGAGTGGGTGGATTATGGACACAAAATTGGATTTCGTGACGGATAAACCTAAACTTAGAGAGTCCCACAATATGAAATGTACTCGTTGAGCACTTGGACAACTCGATATGAATAATACACATTATTCATTATACTTCACCGAATTAAATGAGTTAATTCGGATAGTTTAATTGGTTAAACGATAACACATGTATTAAGGTTTTTTGGTCCATCATAATTACTGTGTATTTGTATTTGATATATAATACGTGTTGGGAAGCGGTCGCGAGTGCGCAGCAGAAAATTAAATAAATTAAATTATGATGTCGCTATCCCTTTTCCCAAGACCCATTTGTTTTTATTATTCTACAAGCCTAGGCATATTACTATATATTCTAAGCATAAGAACTCATAAAATATGCAAAGAACATAAACCTAAACATGCTAACTATCATAAGAACTCTAATTAAAATAAAGAAAGAAAAAAACTTACTTGAACCAAAGACTCCTCCAATCCTCCCTCCAATCTACAAGCTTTTCTCGAACTCAGCAAGCTCTTCCACATTCCAAAGAGCCACCCAAGTGTATGGCCTCCAAAGATGCACACACCAAAGCCAAAACTCAACGGCAAGACTACGCCTTGAGTGCACGGGTATTTTGCCATTGGTGCTAGCCTAGGCAAATACCTCAAAACTTTTAACTCGAGATTCCTCTAGTCAGTTAGACTTAAGGATCCTCAAAATCAGTGGCTTACTCTTAAACTTTAGAGTTGCTCACTTATATAAACCCAATATATGAAAGGTTTGGTGCAAAAATTTATGAAGAATTCTTTGGGTTTTTATAGGTGCTCCAAAGACAACAAAATTAATTAAGAATCCGATGTGGGATAAATGCTAATTTAATATTAACCATTGGATCTTAATTTAGTGGTTTAATGAGATTATAAAACCCTAATAAGAGTTTGGGCCGAATTGGAATTCAAAACAAATAGCAAATAAAAAAAATTACTATTCACATTTTTTTATTTATTTATTCCAATTCTCAAAGTGCCCCTATCGTCATTCACCAATCCTTAAGCCACTATGGAACCTCATAAATGATCTGTTCAATAATTAAACACATTGAACAATTTATGAACAATTCCTACAGCAATCATATATGCTGTTAAATTTGTACTGTGCACTGTTAACCATTGATTTCGAATTTGTTGTGTGTGACCTTTTGGGTTCTCCTCAAGTTGGACATGAAATGAATCATGATAATTTAATCGAACATAAATTATCCTCCGATCAGATGGTCGTTCGATTTCAATGACCAAGGTTGACATCTAGCAACCTGCCAAGGCCCCCAAATGAGAAGGAAAGATATATATACCCATTATGTATGTGATTTAAATATGATACGGTCCATCGCCTCACTGTATCCCCACCGTTTGACCTAGGTATGGAAAATATATACCCATATAGTCAAAGGTATAGTGTTGATAGTGTCATGAATCATGCTAACCCAAGAATCTCACATGATTCTTCCGCTGCGGCCATAGTCTCAAACACTGATCACACATATCAACCCGCAAACTGGAATACTACTCTTATAAGAAAATATTATCCGAGAGAGTGGCGATTCTCTGTTGTATCTTTACAAACTTCATGTGTTTCAACAAATGACCCAATCATACCCTTATGACCGGATCTTTTAAACCGGGGAAGGAGAATGTCAAAGTTATTTGATCCACACATAAGATTGTAAAGACCTCAAGTCTAAGGACTAGTCATATAATCGATACATGAAAGTTCTCACAGACACATGGGATAAACACTCCATATGAAAACTTTCGGCGGTCAGTTCGATGGACACGAGCAACTAATGCATTCATGTGATATGCCAAACGGATGGATCTCCACTAGTAGCCTATGAGATCGGCTACCCCACTTAAAGGCGGATCATATCATCATGCTAGTCTCTCCGTTTTGTGAACGCCTAGATTATTCACAAAACTATGACTAGGAATGTTTAAGAGTAATGATTCTCATAAGGTGTGGAAGCCATCATCTTATTACTCCAAGGGCTTTATTACAGTGTTTGATTATTCATATAATTTATGTAAGACACGTATAATAAAGATTGCCATTTTATTAATTAATGAAAATATTACAAATACATGTACATATATCCCATCCACAAGTTGGGTATTGGGCATATCCCTAACAATCTCCCACTTGCACTATAGCCAACTAGTATGAATCTGGACACCATACTATTGGGTGTGCCTATCATGCTTTTGTTGAGTCAGCCTTTTAGTCAGAGAATCTGCAAGATTATCTTCTGTGGGTATTTTCTCTATAATAACTTCTTTTCTCTCAACAATCTCCCTGATGAGATGAAATCGCCTGAGTACATGCTTAAATTTCTAGTGGGACCTTGGTTCCTTTGATTGAGCAATGGCACCCGTGTTGTCACAGTACATTGTGATGCCATTCTTTATCGCAGGAAGCACTTCCAGCTCTGTGATGAACTTCTTTATCCAGACTGCTTCTTTAGTTGCCTCAGATGTTGTAATATACTCGGCTTCAGTGGTGGAGTTCGATGTAGTTGACTGCTTTGAGCTTTTCCAATTGACAGCACCGCCATTCAAAGTAAACAGATATCCTGTTTGTGATCTGCTGTCATCCCTATCGGTCTGAAAGCTCGCATCACAGTAACCAATGACTTTCATCTCAGAACAATCTCTGTATGTCAAAAACACATCCTTAGTTCTTCTCAGATACTTGAGGATTGTTTTGACAGCTGCCCAGTGTTGCTCACCAGGATTTTCCTGATACCTGCTCGTTATGCTAAGAGCATAAGAGACATCAGGTCTTGTATATAGCATGGCGTACATGATCGATCTTATTACTGAAGCATAAAGGATCCTTCTCATACGCTCTCTATCTGAAGGAGTATGTGGACATTACTACTTAGATAATTTGATTCCATGACAAGTAGGTAAATTACCTCTTTTGGAATCTTTCATTTTGAATCTTTTCAAAACCTTATCTATGTATGTAGATTGAGAAAGTCCTAACAACCTCTTAGATCTATTACGGTAGATCTTAATGCCGAGGATGTAGGCTGCTTCTCCCAAATCTTTCATGGAGAAATTCTGAGATAACCATTGCTTGGTGGCTTGCATCATGGGATTATCATTCCCGATGATTAATATATCATCGACATATAATACAAGAAATACAACAACACTCCCACTACTTTTCCTATAAACACAAGGCTCGTCTACATTTTTGATGAAGTCAAATTCTTTGATTGTCTCATCAAATCGTATATTCCAACTTCTGGAGGCTTGCTTGAGTCCATAAATGGTAGTTTAAGCTTGCATAATTTATTATGATCATCCTTATATGCAAACCCCTCAGGTTGTGTCATATAGACTTCCTCTACGAGGTTCCCATTAAGGAAGGCTATTTTGACATCTCTCTACCAAATCTCATAATCAAAGTGTTCAGCTAGTGCCAGTAAAATTCGAATGGACTTTATCATTACAACAGGCGAGAAGGTTTCGTTATAGTCAATTATTGGATTTGTCTATAACCTTTCGCCACCAACCTAGCCTTATAGGTTTGGATGTTGCCTTCTGCATCAGTTTTACACTTGTAAATCCACTTGCAGCCTATGGGTTTTATCCCTTCAGGTTCATCCACCAAGTCACAGACTTGATTCTGATACATAGAGTCTATTTAGAATTTCATGGCCTCAAGCCACTTGACTGAATCAATGTCACTCATTGCTTCATCATAACTGGTGGGATCGTCATTATCAATGACCTGATCATGTTCCTCATCAATATGGAAACCATATCTTTCAGGCTCATGTCTTTCTCTACCAGACCTTCTAATTTCATAACCTTGTGGTTGTTCTGTCGCTGCCTTTTGAGGGGCCTGGGTTTAGTTCTATGTTAGTTTGTTCTTCTCGTACCTCATCGAGGTCAAGTCTACTCCCACTATGTTTCTTGAGAGGAATTCATTCTCTAGAAATTTAGCATTTCGTGAGACAAATGTTCTTTGTTAATTTGGGACGTAGAACACGTATGCTCTTGAGTTCTAGGCATATCCTACAAACTTACATTTAACTGCCATATCATCTAATTTGTTAGTTTGTGTGAGCTTAACATATGCGTCACATCCCCAAACTCTTAGATAACTAAGACTAGGATGTTTCCCAGACCATAACTCATATGGTGTTTGACTAACAGTTTTGGAAGGAACTTGGTTTAGTAGTAGTGCTGCAGTTTCGAAAGCAAGACCCCAAAAATGAAAGAGGTAGATCCGTGTCTGGCATCATTGATCGGACCATATCTAATAATGTCCAATTTCCCCTTTCGGAGACCCCATTATGATGTGGAGTTCCCGGAGGAGTTCCACTGGGAAACAATGCCATTTTCTCTCAAGTAATCTTGAAATTTGTCGCTTAAGTATTCACCACCTCGGTCAGGCCCTTAGTGACTTAATACTTTTATTAAGCTGGTTTTTATAGGCACTACATTTTGCATGTAAGTCCCGATGATGAGCCTCGTACGGAGGCACAACCTTTTTTGTCGTGGAAGTCGCGAGAAATGGACGTCGGAAAGGAAAATTGAGAATGATGTTTTGTTAGATTTGATTCGCTCGTTTGGCTTCGGGTTTGTTTGTCGGACTTCCGTTTCAAAATCATCATTGGCCTTAAAACCCCCGGCGAGCACATATCCTTGCCCAAACACCTAAACCCACGCCTATAAGCCCACCAAAACCAACCAAATCACACACCAAGCCCACCACACCAAGGCCCACGCCCTTAACACACATTTACCCCTCTATCTAACTATTCAAACAACAAAAACCTTCTACCATGCATACCCCACACATTTGACACCATTTACCTTGCCCTTCATTTTCCTAGCCATTTAATTCACTAACCCCCACCATTGACAAAGCCACCTCCTAATTAATGTCACCCCCCTCCAAGTCAAAAGAAACCACCAATCATCCTTCCATTTTCAACAAAGCAAGCCACCCAATTAATACCTCAAGCTTACCCAATTAATGCACCCATTTTTGCCTATATAAACCACCCTTAGCTCCCTTGAAACCCCTAGAACTTTGATAGCATACACAACACAAAAACTCATCATTTCCCATTTGCATCTCACGCCCACTGCCCCCTTACTACAGCCCTCTCTCACGCCACAAGCAGCCAGCCCCTTTATCACTCATATAGCCACACGTCATCTGCCCCTTCATCACTCATATAGCCACTTGCCCCTCATAAAGCCATACACTCCACACGTTGACTGCCCCTAAGTCTTTCAAGCACCCACGCCACATAGCACCCTCAGCATACACGCTCACAGCCACGCCCACTGCCTTGAGCACCTCAACAGCCCCAACATCAATGTCACACGTCCCTGCCTTTACACCTCATGTTGCCTCATCTTAACAGCCCCTCATAAGCCTCCCGCTAATTGCCCTTTACCCACAACTCTGCCACACGTCCCTGCCTTGCCACACACCTCATGCTTGCTTCCACTTAACACCTCACGCCTGCTTCCATTCAACATTAACACGCCACTAGCCTCAAAGCTTCACGCCCACAGCACAAGACCTCACGTCTAACACCATTATCACGTAAGCCATATTCACTAAAGCAGCACATCACTAGCCTCACAACGCCATACCATTATCACGTAAGCCATATTCACTCAATCAGCACACACACACCACAGTCTCTGAAACTACCCAAAACTGCGCCCAAAAACTACAAAAAAATAGCAGCCCAATACCCCTCCAAACACGCCAAAACAGTCCCCTGAATTACCAAAAATAGAAACCAGAAAATACAACGGAAACCGCAGCAAAACAGAGTGAAAACAGCGAGTAAAACAAAGAAACAGCGAAGGAAATCACCGAAATAGCGAACCAGAGGAGTCACGGAAAGTTAGCCCTTCTAACGGCCGTATAACGCACTTCCGAGAGACGACACAAAAGGTTAGACCTGAGGGCATATGTAATTTAATTTCCTCGCATGAATTGGTGACTTAGAATACATGTAATTTATCTTTCCTCGCATGAATTAGTGAATAGTTTAGCATGATATTTATTTTACTTTACATGAATTAGTAATTTAGAAAGCATGTTATTTATGTTATTTAGTATGAGTGAATAGTTTAGCATGTTATCTATTTTACTTTGCATGAATTAGTTTAGTTTAGAAAATTATTTATCTTTGAAATATGATTTGGCCTAGTACGTTATTTCTTTAAGTATGACTTAGTTCGCAATAGGAATTTAAGTAATGTTATGTTTAGGTCGTTATTTATTTAACATGATTGATGTGTGATATCATGTGTTTGCCGTTATGAAGATTTATTTTTAAAGCATGCGAACTTAGATTTAGGCCTTATAGGAATTTAGATACCTTTTGTAAATATATGTCGAGTAGACTTGGTTAAAATCGCACAAATTCATTCATTACAATGACATAAGTAAGGGACCATTCCGAACCCAACGGTTTGAGGTCTTCCTTTGCGAGTGGTGAGTGCGGCTTTAACTCATTTTCATTTTCCCGGGTCACACCGGGTGGCGACTCCATTTTCTCCGGTTTAGTCCCCCGGGTACTCCGTACTCCCAACAGGCCGCGAGCCTATAACAGCATGCGTCGCCCAGTTTCTGTGTCCTACAGTCTGGCGACTCCACTGGGGATAGAGAATCGGCCCCGAAATAATGTCTTGTAATGTTTGTGATTTGTGTTTAATTAACCATGTCTACTGTGGGTTAAAGGAATTTAATCAAAGGCAATTATTAAGGCTTGGTAATGATTTGGTGTCTTCCTTCACTCACTACCTTTGTATAAGGAAAAGCTGTGAAGGCACCGAGGTAATCATTATCTATAGCTCATTGACAGACTAATTTGAAGGACGTGTTGTTTATTCCTGTCACCAAGGCGATAAGAGCCTAAGAGGGCTTGGGTATTTAAGAGAGTTCGCTCCACCCTCCCTCTGGGGAATCTACAATAAGAAATCCATTTGACAGTTAGTCACATACCGTTACTCGTTGGCACGTACCGTAAGGTATAAAAAAGGTGCGTTCACTTGGTCATTTGAACCATTGAGTGGGGAGTCCTAGTTGTGAACAATCATTCGTCAGCGAGAGCCTTTGTTTACACTCCTGAAACCTACACGTGAACCATAGTTATATGACCAATATAAGTTTTTTTGTATGCTTGTGTTTAGGACCATCATCATTTGGATTCTATTGGACCTTCTGTCAAGAGATATTAACTTGTTGGGCCATTTAAACTGGGACAAGTTCGTGTCCTTTGACAATTGGGCCAAAAGCTTCTAAATACTAATGAGCCATTTTGTGTTTAGGCCTCTTATTATTTGAAGTCATTTAGCCATGATATCGCAAGAGTATGAACTTGTTGGGCCTTTTCAACTGGGGCAAGTTTGCACCTTGCAATGACGTGATTGAATGCTTTAAAATGACAACAGGCCAACTTATATATGTATTTTCTGCATCACACGCATCTCATGCACTTCATGTATACACGCATTGTGCTAACTCTTGTGTTCATAAAGGCCATCAAAGATTCCCGTTGGGTTAGGGAGGAAGGGAGACTCATCAAAAGACCGAAAACAAATATGAGTGAATCAGTTAATGAGAGGTCTCGTATGGATCAACTTGAAGCCAATCTCACTAAGGTCGCTAAACAACTGCAAGCATTCACTGCCGCTATGTCTAATATAGCTGTGCCCCATGCCGGGGGAAGTTATGAGAATGAGAGGTGTGAAGAGCCTCCAAACAGGGTGAATGATGATATTCTTATCTTTGATGATGATATGGCTGAGTATGCCGCTGGGAAGATAGCCAGGTCTCAGGCAGAATTGCAGAAGCTCCGGGATCAGGTGGAAACAGTTACCCGCAAGATGAGGGGTAAGGATGAAGATTTGCTGGATTATGAGGCAATGACCTTTGAAGAACAGTTGCCTGCTCAGTTAAAGATGCCGGATATGGCCAAGTTTCAATGGGAATGGGGATCCGAGGGTCCATCTCCGCCAGTACATTCAGTTATGAGTTCAATGGGTTTATCAAAGCGGCATGTGTAGAAAATGTTCTGAATGTCACTCGAAGGGGCACATGTAGTGTGGTATCACAGCCTAGAGAAAAAGGTTAAGGAAGATTGGAGGGAACTGGCTGATGCCTTCTTAAAATAGTATGTTACAGATCTGGAGATCGATTTGTCACTCCGTGACTTGGAAAATATCAAGCAGAAGTCGGAGGAGAACTTCAAAGACTATGTGGATCGCTGGAGGAGCCAGCTTCTGAAAATGCAGACTCGGCCCTCAGAGAAGGACCAGATAAAGATGATTATCAATGGCACCAAGCCCTCAATTTATGGCAAGTTGAGGAGGATGACCTCCATGATCACTGATTTCCGACAGTTGAGGGAGACTGTCATGGATATTGAAGAAGAAGAAGCTGAGAACAGAAAGTTCTACGGCCAGAAAAGGAAGACTTTTGGGGGGCCTTCTGAGACCAGCCCGCTACTGCTGAGGTCGCTACCGTCAGAAACAGACGATTCTCTAATTTTGGTAGACCTTTGTCAAAGGTGTTCGAAAAGCTGAAGATGCAAGGACTTCTAAAACCTTTGGAACCAAGGCCATTTCCGAACCCTGTGCCACTGTACCTCAACCTAAATATGTACTACTACTACTACTCCATCAAGAAAGAGGCCATGACACCGACAACTGCCCCCGCCTTAGACATGAAATCCAAAACCTCATCGATGCTCATAAAATACCTGACCCAGAAAAAGACCAACCCAATACACAGAGAAATCCTCTACCTAATTACCACTTCGTTCCACCGCCCACCTATATGATCAACTCCGGCCTACCCGAAACCTTGTCCTCCAAACCCTCGACCACCAGGCTTCTTGTATGGGGATATGAGATGGCAGTAGTGAAGAACCATAGGTTGAGGAAGAAGAAATTGCTGCAGACAATGAAGATGTTTTCGCTGGTTTATTTTACAATCTTGCATTTTGATAATAAAGACATTGATTTTACTTACTTGTTCGAGTTTTCCTTAATAGTTAAGGCATTAGTCCAATGATGATATTGTTTGCTGAAGGGAGAAACCTTAGAAACAATAAGTGCGAGATGTGCTCTTATCCTGTATTCTGAGTGGTTGATCTCAGCTAGACTCACGAGCACTTGATTACGAGATCTTAGCAGTTGAAGCCTGAGTAGTCGGTGAGTTGACTAGTCAAAGAGATGGCGGATCAGTGAATGACCGTTTGATTGGACGTCCATCCTGGTTTGCTTATGCTAGGATATATGATATGGTCGGAAACAAAGAAAAAGTCTCTGAAAAGAAAAGAAAAATAGGCCACCTATAACCGATAAGCGTGAAGCTACCCATGGGCGAGTATTAGGACCACTATGAGGAGAAATGCTACCCTAAAGGGTAGGTGTGTCGAAAAAAAATTCAAAAATAAAAAGAAAGAAAAAGGAGACAAAAGAAAAAGAAGAAAGCCATATCATGTTGAGTACGCGAAAGTAATCACAGAGTATAATCAAGACATCTAGGTTGGTTAGACCCATTGATCCAATTCTCAGAGATGAAATCATTGAGTTGGCTTACTTAAGGATTAAGCTGCGAAAGAGCCTTGGTACACACGCACTAGGAGTCTAGTTCAGATCATTCATTCAGACGAGCGGAGTGGAGTATATTAAGTACTTTAAAGGTTCTCTGGTTTCAACGCGAAGCATCCGTTGAGGATGAAAATATGTTTAACTATCAGGATTATCCCGTGAGAAGTAGTACAATATGTTGAAATGAACCATCACAACAGCAGTCAGTCTTGCCGGGTATAGCACCATGGGGACGAGGCCCACACCTTCAACAATATCAGTTTCGCCGGGTATGGCATTCTGGGGGCAAGGCCCACACTTTCATCAGTATCAGTTTTGCCGAGTATGGCACTCTGGGGGCGAGGCCCACACCAACATCAGTATCAGTCCGGCCGGGTATGGCACTCTGGGGGCGAGGCCCACATTAGCATCACTAGTATTAGCTTTGCCGGGTATGGCACTCCGGGTAAGGAGACACATCATCAGTTTTGCCGGGTATGGCACTCTGGGGGCGAGGCCCACACCAACATCAGTATCAGTCCGGCCGGGTATGGCACTCTGGGGGCGAGGCCCATATCATCATCAGCAGTTTGGGGATGCGTCCCAGGGTTGAGGCCCACATCATCATCAGCAGTTTGGGGATGCGTCCCAAGGTTGAGGCCCACATCATCATCAGCAGTTTGAGGACGAGTCCCGGGGTCGAGGCCCACATCATCAGTAGTTTTGGGAACGTCACATCACATAATCTTCTTTGACCTAGTGAAAGAAGCGAAGAATAGAAAGTTAAACCAAATCTGGGGGCGACCAGGCTACCATCTTGTGAATAAGGGATACAACAAGTCAT
Organism: Zanthoxylum bungeanum; assembly: GCA_019454045.1. Taxonomy (NCBI): domain Eukaryota; kingdom Viridiplantae; phylum Streptophyta; class Magnoliopsida; order Sapindales; family Rutaceae; genus Zanthoxylum; species Zanthoxylum bungeanum. The sequence goes on along the minus strand of SKCR01003994.1, from coordinate 6,963 downwards.
GGAACCAAAGAGAACTGAGCAATCACTAGAGAGAATTGACATAAAGAAATTATAAAACCAGGGGGCAGACAGAGACATTCGTCACTAGAGAGAATTGACAGAATGAAAATGTAAGCAGGCCCTGGGGGGACGATCAAAGACAGTTACAGGCAAAGGACACCGGGGGAACTGGCAGAAGACCTAACCCGACGGAATAAGAAATTCATCCATGCATACATGCATACACGTAACACACTTGCATCCTTTTTGTTCTTGTTTTTGTTCACATGTTTTAAAGAAAAGAAGAAAGCGACAAATGTAAGCAAACCAGAAACAGCAACACACAATCACAGCTCGGGAATAAAGCCCACTCTCAGCACAGCTCGGGAATAAAGCCCACTCTCAACACAGATCGGGAACAAAGCCCACAACAGTTCGGGAATAAAGCCTACATTCAGCAAGTTCGGGAACAAAGCCTAGGGGAATAAATCCATATCTCAAAACAGCTCGGGAATAAAGCCCAGTGGAATAAAGCCCTATCTCAAAACATCTTGGGTCAAAGCCCAGGGGAATAAAGCCCCATCTCAAAAAGTTCGGGAACAAAGCCCAGGGGAATAAAGCCCTATCTCAAAACATCTCGGGACTAATGCCCAGTGGAATAAAGCCCTATCTCAAAACAGCTCGGGAACAAAGCCCAGGGGAATAAAGCCCTATCTTAACACAGTTCGGGAACAAAGCCCAGAGGAATAAAGCCCTATCTCAAAACAGCTCGGGAACAAAGTTCAGGGGAATAAAGCCCACTCTCTACAACAGTTTGGGAACAAAGCCCACAATCAACACAGCTAGGGAACAAAACCCACAGTTCGGGAACAAAACCCACATTCAGTACAGCTCATGAATAAAACCACAATCAACAGTTCGGGAACAAAGCCCAGATTTAACGTAATTCGGGAACAAGACCCAGGGGAATAAAGCCCACAGTCAAGACAGTCAGTGAATAAAACCAACGTTTAGTACAGTTTGAGAACAAAGCCCAGAGGTCGAAAGCACCTCGCCATCACAATCAGCTCAATCACAGTTTCGGGATGTGTCCCAGGGTCGAGGCCCACAACATCACCACACAGTTCGAAGTAACAGGCAAGTCAGGTGGCAGCTGGCGAGCCAGGTAAGTAAAAATACATTACACGAACTTTGATAGGACTTCACCGTCACACACACACATATCCCATCAAAGTGGGGGCGACTGTAGGCACTGCATTTTTGCATGTAAGTCCCGATGATGAGCCTCGTACGGAGGCACTACCTTTTTATGTCTGGAAGTCGCGAGAAATGGACGTCGGAAGGGAAGAATTGAGAATTGATGTTTTGTTGGATTTGATTCGCTCGTTTAGCTTCGGGTTTGTTCATCGGACTTCCGTTTAAAAATCATCCTCGGCCTAAAACCACCGCGAGCAACATTTCCTTGGCCCAAACACCTAAACCCACGCCCATAAGCCCACCAAAACCAACCAAATCACACACCAAGCCCACCAACACCAAGGCCCACACCCTTAACACACATTTACCCCTCCATCTAACTATTCAAACAACCAAAATAACCTTCTACCATGCATACCCCACACATTTGACACCAAATTTACCTTGCCCTTCATTTTCCAAGCCATTTAATTCACTAACCCCACACCATTGACAAAGCCACCTCCTAATTAATGTCACCCCCTCCAAGTCAAAAGAAACCACCAATCATCCTTCCATTTTCAACAAAGCAAGCCACCCAATTAATACCTCTAGCCTACCCAATTAATGCACCCATTTTTGCCTATATAAACCACCCTTAGCTCCCTCGAAACCCCTAGCACTTTGATAGCATACACAACACAAAAACTCCTCATTTCCCCTTTGCATCTCACGCCCACTGCCCCTTTACTGCAGCCCTCTCTCACGCCATAAGCAGCCAGCCCATTTATTACTCATATAGCCACACGTCCTCTACCATTTCATCACTCATATAGCCAATTGCCCCTCATAAAGCCATACACTCCACACGTTGACTGCCCATAAGCCTTTCAAGCACCCACGCCACATAGCACCCTCAGCATACACGTTCACTGCCTTGCATACCTCAACATCCCCAGCAGGAATGCCATACGTCCCTGCCTTTACACCTCACGTTGCCCCATCTTAACAGCCCCTCATAAGCCTCACGCTAATTGCCCTTTACCCACAACTCTGCCACACGTCCCTGCCTTGCCACACACCCTCACGCTTGCTTCCACTTAACACCTCACGTCTGCTTCCATTCAACATTAACACGCCACTTGCCTCAAAGCTTCACGCCCACAGCACAAGACCTCACACCTACCACACCATTATCACGTAAACCATATTCACTCAAGCAGCGCATCACTAGCCTCACAACCCCACACCATTATCACGTAAGCCATATTCACTCAATCAGCACACACGCCACAGTCTCCGAAACTACCCAAAACTGCGCCAAAAAACTGCACAAAATAGCAGCCCAATACCCCTCCAAACAACTCCAAAATAGTCCTCTGAATTACCAAAAACAGCGACCAGAAAATACAACGGAAACTGCAGCAAAACAGAGTGAAAATAGCGAGTAAACACAGCGAAACAGCGAAGAAAACGCCGAATTTGGGGGCGACCAGGCTACCATCTTGTGAATAAGGGATACAACAAGTCATGGAACCAAAGAGAACTGAGCAATCACCAGAGAGAATTGACATAAAGAAATTATAAACCATGGGGCAGACAGAGACATTCGTCACCAGAGAGAATTGACAGAATGAAAATGTAAGCAGGCCCTGGGGGGACGATCAAGACAGTTACAGGAAAATGACACCGGGAACTGACAGAGACCTAACCCGACGGAATAAGAAATTCATCCATGCATGCATGTAACGTAACACACTTGCATCCTTTTTGTGTCTTGTTTTTGTTCACATGTTTTAAAGAAAAGAAGAAAGCGACAAATGTAAGCCAACCAAAAACAGCAACACACACATCACAGCTCGGGAATAAAGCCCACTCTCAGCACAGCTCGGGAATAAAGCCCACTCTCAACACAGATCGGGAACAAAGCCCACAATCAACACAGTTCGGGAATAAAGCCTGCATTCAGCAAATTCGGGAACAAAGCCCAGGGGAATAAAGCCCTATCTCAAAACATCTCGGGAACAAAGCCCAGGGGAATAAAGCCCTATCTCAAAACATCTCGGGTCAAAGCCTAGGGGAATAAAGCCCCATCTCAAAACAGTTCGGGAACAAAGCCCAGGGGAATAAAGCCATATCTCAAAACATCTCGGGAATAATGCCCAGGGGAATAAAGCCCTATCTTAACACAGTTCGGGAACAAAGCCCAAGGGAATAAAGCCATATCTCAAAACAGCTCGGGAACAAAGCCCAGGGGAATAAAGCCCACTCTCTACAACAGTTTGGGAACAAAACCCACAATCAACACAGCCAGGGAACAAAACCCACAGTTCGGGAACAAAACCCACATTCAGTACAGCTCAGGAATAAAGCTCACAATCAATGGTTCGGGAACAAAGCCCGGATTTCACGTAATTCGGGAACAAGACCCAGGGGAATAAAGCCCACAGTCAAGACAGTCAGTGAATAAAACCAACGTTCAGTACAGTTCGAGAAAAAAACCCAGAGGTCGAAAGCACCTCGCCATCACAATCAGCTCGATCACAGTTTCAGGATGCGTCCCAGGGTCGAGGCCCACTACATCACCAACACAGTTCGAAGTAACAGGCAAGTCAGGTGGCAGCTGGCGAGCCAGGTAAGTAAAAATGCATTGCATGAACTTTGATAGGACTGTCACCGTCACACACTGCACAGATCCCATCAAAGTAGGGGCGACTGTAGGCACTGCATTTTTGCATGTAAGTCCCGATGATGAGCCTCGTATGAAGGCACAACCTTTTTATGTCGTGGAAGTCGCGAGAAATGGACGTCGGAAGGGAAGAATTGAGAATTGATGTTTTGTTGGATTTGATTTGCTCGTTTAGCTTCGGGTTTTTTTCGTCGGACTTCCATTTCAAAATCATCATTGGCCTACAACCCCGCGAGCAACATTTCATTGGCCCAAACACCTAACCCACGCCCATAAGCCCACCAAAACCAACCAAATCACACACCAAGCCCACCAACACCAAGGCCCATGCCCTTAACACACATTTACCCCTCCATCTAACTATTCAAACAACCAAAATAACCTTCTACCATGCATACCCCACACATTTGACACCAAATTTACCTTGCCCTTCATTTTCCAAGCCATTTAATTCACTAACCCCACACCATTGACAAAGCCACCTCCTAATTAATGTCACCCCCCTCCAAGTCCAAAGAATCCACCAATCATCCTTCCATTTTCAACAAAGCAAGCCACCCAATTAATACCCCTAGCCTACCCAATTAATGCACCCATTTTTGCCTATATAAACCACCCTTAGCTCCCTTGAAACCCCTAGCACTTTGATAGTATGCACAACACAAAAACACCTCATTTCCCATTTGCATCTCACGCCCACTCCCCCCTTACTGCAGCCCTCTCTCACGCCACAAGCAGCCAGCCTCTTTATCACTCATATAGCCTGCGTCCTCTGTCCTCTGCCCCTTCATCACTCATATAGCCACTTGCCCCTTATAAAGCCATACACTCCACACGTTTACTGCCCCTAAGCCTTTAAAGTACCTACACCACATAGCACCCTCAGCATACACGCTCACAGCGACGCCCACTGCCTTGCGTACCTCAACAGCCTCAACATCAATGCCACACGTCTCTGCCTTTACACCTCACGTTTCCCTATCTTAACAGCCCCTAATAAGCCTCACGCTAATTGCCCTTTACCCACAACTCTGCCACACATCCCTGCCTTGCCACACACCTCACGTCTGCTTCCACTTAACACCTCACACCTACTTCCATTCAACATTAACACGCCACTTGCCTCAAAGCTTCACGCCCACAGCACAAGACCTCACGCCTAACACCATTATCACGTAAGCCATATTCACTCAAGCGGCGCATCACTAGCCTCATAACCCCACACCATTATCACGTAAGCCATATTCACTCAATCAACACACATGCCACAGTCTCCGAAACTACCCAAAACTGCGCCCAAAAACTGCACAAAATAGCAACCCAATACCCCTCTAAACACTTCAAAACAGTCCTCTGAATTACCAAAAACAGCGACCAGAAAATACAACGGAAACTGCATCAAAACAGAGTGAAAATAGCGAGTAAAACAGCGAAACAGCGAAGGAAAACGCCGAAACAGCAAACCAGAGGAGTCACGAAAAGTTAGCCCTTCCGACGGCCGTATAACGCACTTCCGAGAGACGACACAAAAGGTTAGACCTGAGGGCATATGTAATTTAATTTCCTCGCATGAATTGGTGACTTAGAAGACATGTAATTTATTTTTCCTCGCATGAATTAGTGAATAGTTTAGCATGTTATTTATTTTATTTTACTTTACATGAATTAGTAATTTAGAAGCATGTTTTTATGTTATTTAGTATGAGTGAATAGTTTAGCATGTTATCTATTTTACTTTGCATGAATTAGTTTAGTTTAGAAATTATTTATCTTTGAAATATGATTTGGCCCAGTACGTTATTTCTTTAAGTATGACTTAGTTATTTACCTTTCGCAATAGGAATTTAAGTTATGTTATGTTTAGGTCGTTATTTATTTAACATGATTGATGTGTGATATCATGTGTTTGTCGTTATGAAGATTTACTTTTAAAACATGCGAACTTAGATTTAGGCCTTATAGGAATTTAGATACCTTTTGTAAATATATGTCGAGTAGACTTGGTTAAAATCGCACAAATTCATTCATTACAAATGACATAAGTAAGGGACCATTCCGAACCCAACGGTTTGAGGTCTTCCCTTGCGAGTGGTGAGTGCGGCCTTAAATCATTTTCCCGGGTCACACCGGGTGGCGACTCCATTATTCTCCGGTTTAGTCCCCCGTGGGCTACTCCGTACTCCCAACTAGGCCGCGAGCCTAGAACAGCATGTGTCGCCCAGTTTCTGTGTCCTACAGTTTTCTACTTCAGCTTTGAAGACTTTGAATTTCTCAAAGGCTTCAGATTTGTACTGCATAAGGGTACACATACCTATATCGTGAGTGATCATCGATAAAGGTAATGAAGTATGAGAATCCACTTCTAGCGGTGACTGACATTGGTCCGCATACATCAGAGTGTATGAGTTCTAATGTCTCTGTTGCACGCTGTCATTTACTTTTGAAGGGTAATTTGGTCATTTTACCAAGTAAACAAGACTCACAAGTTCCATAAGGTTCATATTTGAAGGGTCTGAAATACTCATCCTTATGTAGCTTAGTTAATCTTGTTTCATTGATATGACCTAAGCGATTGTGCCATAGAAGTGATTCATTGAGATTATTCGAGTTAACATTGTATATATTAGAGGTTGAACATTCTTTGTTAGTTTGTAAGACATAGATACCATTATTCAAAATACCATCTTCATATTTTATTCTTGAAATAAATAGAACATTCATTAACAACTTATTAGGCATGAAAAGCCTTTATTACATAAAGAAGAAATTGAAATGAGGTTTTTCTTTACTAGAGAATGTACATAAACACAATCTTCTAAGTCTAAACTAAACAATTTGGCAAAACTAATGAATATTCTCCACGCAAAATGCAGCCAGTTTTGCTGCCTTACCCATGCGTAAGTCAACCTCCCCATGACAGAGTCTCTACTGTTTCGCAGGCCCTGCACATTGTTACATAAGTGAGTCCCACACTGGTGTCAAGCACCCAAGTAGAAGGTTCAGAGTTTTGAGAATATAGTTCAATCATATAACACATACCTGAAGCATTGGGCTTCTTGGCTCTTGGGCTTCCCTAGCTTCCTTGGCTTTCAACGATCTGCAGTATTTCTTCCAATGAC
>SKCR01003993.1:0-33036 GCA_019454045.1 Zanthoxylum bungeanum | reverse complement strand
ACCTTTGGAGGATGTTTATATGCAACAACCTGATGGTTTTATCGTACCAAGACATGCAAACAAGGTTTGCAAGTTAAACCGATCCATTTATGGATTAAAGCAAGCATCGCGTTCTTGGATCCAACGATTTGATGAGATCATAAAAGAATATGGTTTCATTCAAAACGAAGATGATTCTTATGTATATAAGAATATTAGTGGGAGCACACTGACATTCATTGTCCTATACATTGATGATGTATTGCTTCTTGGCAATGACATTCCCATGCTACAATCGGTGAAAGCTTGGCTTTCATTAAAATTCTCCATGAAAGATCTAGGAGAGGCAGCTTTTATTCTAGGAATAAGGATATACCGGGATAGATCTAGAAAGCTGCTGGGACTCTCCCAGAGCTCGTACATTGACAAAGTGTTGAAGAGATTCAACATGGATCAGTCCAAGAGGGGGCTGCTTCCGGTGTCATATGGCGTCTCTCTATCTAAGGACATGTGTCCTAAAACTAAAGATGATAGAGATGCAATGAGTCGGATCCCGTATGTTTTCACAGTCGGATTGATCATGTATGCCATGATATGTACGCGACCTGATGTCTCATATGCTTTGAGCATGTGCAGTCGCTATCAGGCCGATCCAGGTGATGGTTACTGGATTGATGTAAAGAACATCCTTAAGTATCTTAGACGAACTAATGATGCTTTTTTAGTCTATGGGGAAGGAAAACTTGAGGTGACTGGGTACGCTGATGCAAGTTTTCAAATCGATAAAGATGACTGTAAGTCGCAAACTGGGTACATATTTTGTTTGAAAAACGGAGGAGAATATATTGCTACAGTTGAGGCAGCAAAAGAGGCAATTTGGATACGTAAATTCCTAATTGGATTAGGAGTAGTTCCATTAGCAGCTGAGACCGTACCTTTGAATTGTGACAATAACGGGGCTATAGCACAGGCTAAGGAACCAAGGTCTCATCAACTATCCAAGCATGTACTTCAACCATTTCATCTGATTCGTGAGATCATACATTATGGCGATATGAAGATCGAGAAGATCGCATCAGATGACAACATTACAGATCCGCCGATGAAAGCTATATCTCAGCAAAAGTTTGAGCGACATGTATATAGTTCAGATGTTAGATACTTGAGTGATTGGCTATGAGCTAAGTGGGAGATTGTTGGACAATTATGACCCATAGCATCACTATTTGTAAAAGACATTGTATTTTTGTACAAATTAACTATGTGACAAAAGGAAATTTCTATTTTATCATTATTGTAATTCGATTACTTAGATATATATTAATGATAAAAGTTCATATGATTAAATCTGATTAATAAGATATGAGACAATATTAATCCAAGAACGGTTTAATCATTAAATATCCCTAGTCGTAGTATTGATAATGCAGAATAGACTAGTATTGCACGTGTGCGGTTATGGAAGCTTAACGGCATAGTTCTTATATATTTGGGTATTGGATACTTATGCAGGTGTAATAAGAGGTTCTGTTAGCCGTTGGACCAGGAACAGTTCGCTCTGGATAGACCCACTCGGAATCCCATGGGTAATATGACTATGTGTCTATGGGAATCTGAATCAGGGTAGGTGTATGTGTGTTGGGTTTCTAATTAGTCCCAAGATCGATTTCAAGCAAGAAACTTGTGCGAATACAACAATGAAGAATGGCACAATCATACTTACATTGATCGGATTTGGCGATGCGAGGAACAACAAAAACTTCAAGCTTTCCTCCAAGGTGGCTCACGGCATTTGCTCCATTTTATGCTCCAAAAATTCGGTCAACTCCATGGATGGATCTCCAAGCTCCAAGCTTTGTGTGGTGATTCCATGCTCATAAGTTAGTTCCCTATCACCATTGGATGACCCTTCATGTGCTAGCATTGGAAAAATTGCCACAATTTTTCCTTTTCACTTCTTATTATTTTCGGCATAGCCAAAAATGGAGAAAGACGAAAACATGGCCCTTGGCCGTGAGAGGAGAGAGAAGATGTGAGGAAGATGAGATTAGTTTGTGTCTTTTGTTTTCCAAAAACCTAATACACAAATTCAAATTCCAAAAGTACAAGCAATAAAGCCATACAACCACTTACATCAATCAATGAATAGTGACTGGTTGTCAATCACTCAAAGTGATAAGACATCCATCACTTGAATGACGAGTGATGTGACGTTTGATGTGACTTGTGGGCCGCACTTGAATTCGAAATGCGAGTGGGCCTGCAAACACTCCCGGGCTCTGGTTCGCTAATTCCAAATTAACGAATTTTCCGTTGCGACGTAATTAAATCAAATTCAATTAAATAATTTTGCCTAGCAAAATTACTATTCACGTCGCTAATGAATTAATTCTAAATTAACTCGTTCGTCCGAATTAAAATCTAATTTTAATTCCGCGTCGAAATCCAATTTCGTATAATATATCGAATATATTATTTTATCGATTAATTCCAAATTAATCGTTCTCTCTCTTTATAATAATTTTATCCCAGATAAAATATCTTCGTAATTAATCCCAGATTAATTTTCTCTCTCTTATAATTAATCCCAGATTAATAAAGTGCGAGTCATACGTCATCGGTGAATCTTCGGGAAGCGACCCATGAGATCCCCGGATATGTTGGTAGTAAATCCGGTCGTCGGACTATCCGAACACGTACGTACCTAGTACTACGTTTTTACCGATTTACAAGACATGGTTGGCTTCTAGCAAAGCACCGGCCTACCCAATTCTACAGAAATATTCTTACTGGAATATGTGATCTATATCAGGCGTAGAATACGTAGTATTGCGTATTTCGATCCAACATCGGATGTCACATGCAAGGCCTGGGGATGGAATTGTGTCTGCCCCGTACGAAGCACATATCGGATCTCTGGTAACTAGTCCCTATAATCGGATAAACATGACCTAGTCATAATATCCCGATAGCTGCAGCATATAAGAGAACCAGTTCCGTATCCTACGTGATCATCATCTCCACTATGACTGGAGTGATACTTCCATCTTGACATCACACCCAATACACTACGATTCTCAATATACCCAGAAGAGGCGTACACAGAACATGTTAAAGCCCTGGACGACCAAAACCAAAGTATATTGATTGTCGCAAGTATTACCGGTGCAAGTCTCAGGTTAAGACCAAATACACCTACCCTGATTCAGACTTCCATAGACACATAGTCATACTACCAATGGAATTCCGAGTAGACCCGGCCAAGGTTCCGGTTCGGAACCGGAACCGAACCGGAACCGAACCGGAACCTGACCGGTTCGGTTAGGGTTCTTACCCTGACCGAACCGGTTGGAACCGCTGGAACCGAACGGTTCCAGCGGTTCCAACGGTTCCGGTTGGAACCGGAAGTAAAAAAAAAAAAAAAAGTTATTTTCTTGGAACCGTAAGGTTCCACAAGTAAATCTCACTTTTTTAATTAATAATAATGACTTAATAAGGTTTAAAATTGCAATACTAAAACATGAATGTCCACATCCTTTTTATAACCAACTCTTGGTTATTGGCTTCTTTATATAAGCGATGTGGGACACAATAGCCAAGTAACAAATATCCCACATCGCTTATATAAAGAAAGCACTAGCCAAGAGTTGACTATAAAAAGGATTATATGTTAAAAGAATTTTATAAAAAAAGGATTCTATAAAAATGATGTGATAGTATGAAAAAACATTACGATTATAGAAATTTTTTTATTTTTTAAAATTTATTATTAAAAAAAAAAAAAAAAAAAAAAACCGGAAGGAGAACCGTAAACCTAACCAGAACCGACCGGTTTGGTTCCGGTTCGGTTTACGGTTCCGGTTCCACTTAAGTGTGGAACCGTGAACCGACCGGTTCGGTTCGGTTCCGAACCGGAATCGAACCGGCGGCCAGGTCTGATTCCGAGGGTTCTATCCAGAGAGAAGTTGTTCCCGTACCATCGGTAAACACAACCTCCTATTACACTTGCATGAGTATCCTATACCCAAATATATGAGAACTATGTTGTTATGCTCCCACAACGCGCAAAAGTGTAATACTAGTCTTTTACGCATTATCGATGTCCAATCTCGATAATATTACGACTAAGGATATTTAATGATTAAACCTTCGTAGATTGATACTGTCTCATATCATCTCAATCCAGGAACTAATCATATGGACCTCCTATCATTTATACATCTTGGTTATCTAATCACAAATGATAAGAGAGCAATTTCCTTTGTCACATAGTTAATTTGTACAACAACACTTTGATCTGTACAAATAGTGACGCTATGGGTCATAACTGTCCAACATAACAGTTTCCTAATTTAAGTACACACCCGAAGGGTAGTTCCTAAACTTAGGTCTATACGGTTTGAAACAGTGACTGTCGTCCCGTTTCCGATTCGCAAATCAATCTCATCTGAAGTCAGTATCATGCTCTCAGCAGATTCTACACATTAGCACATATTTATGTACCACATTTAGTATCTAAAATCCAATTTTAATACCAGTAGTGAACATGTTTATGACAAACATATTTGAAGCCGGAGCCTTGCCCCTTCTTCTCTTCCTCCATGTCTGCCTTGTCCATACGGCTGTCACGCATCCAGTGACCCCGTTTGCCACAGTATAGGCAGACATCTTGGGATATGTCTTTTGTCTTCCCAAAAGATTATAATGATTTTGCCTTTGCCCTTTTTCATAACCCAGAAACCTTTGGCCAAGCCTTGGCCTTCCGGAATGTCGAAGTAAGATGCGCCTTGCGCTTCTTGCCATATTGCAAACTCTGAATTTGTCTCCTTGAGTATAGCCATTAACTCTCCAAGAGTCTTCTATTGCAATTTATACTTCTAAGATCTAAGGATAGATCTATGAAGATCCTTCAATTTCATTATCATACTATAAGGATCTAATCCTTAGTTCTGGCTAAGAAATTAAGGAGTCTTTGCGGCAAGCATAATGGATTAAGCACTAAAGTTATCAAAACATGAATCTTCCAAAGATCATGCTCTACTATTTGCTTAACTCCGGGCTTAGGCTCGAGACGTCATTCTATCAAATAAAATAACTTCTCGGTCCCCAGGACTATCCTGAGATTTTATTCCCAATATGAAAATTAAAGTCGTTTAAATACATTTTCAGCCAGGATTATATTTTTAACACTAATCTTTCATTTATCTTGATTCTAATAGTCCAACTATTTAATCAACGATTTTAGGTACTATTTATTATAATGATTACTATAGTCTAACTATATAATCAACTATAATTTAAATTAGTTAAATCAATTATGTTGATTACTATAATCCAATTATAAAATCAACTATTAATTGAAATAGTTTGAATACAGTCCAACTGTACAATTAAATATTAGTCCAACTAATATATTAATTTATATGACGAAAAATTTGTAATGGGCGCGTATGGCAAGTAACTAAACGAATATTGCAAATTTAATACTTGCCTCCCACTATTTTACGGCGAGCCTCTAACCCTCTGTGGAGTACTCGGGAAACCTTGTTTCCTAGTCAGCTACGATCCAGTTAAATAACACACAATCTTGACTTTGGCCAACAAATTGTATGATAATTAACTAGGTAGATCTCTAAGATCAATTGGATCCCATCCAATTCCTAGGTCCAGTAGGTGGACATCCAAGTCCGAAACATATATCTTATATATGCCAATTTATCCAATATATTGCCTAACCTTTTTCCAATATATTGCCTAACATTTTTCCTCTGAATCAATAAGATTGACATCTTTATGAGGTGAGATCAGAAACCCATACCCTAAGTTGTTTTCTGACTCTCTCCGACTAACGCGGTTCTTGTGTATTCGAAGATTACTGGTATAGTTTCATCCTTGATGAACTAGTAGTGAACATGTTTATGACAAACATATTTGAAGCTGGAGCATTGCCCCTTCTTCTCTTCCTTCATGTCTGCCTTGTCCATACGGCAGTCACGCTTCCAGTGACCCCGTTTTCCACAGTATAGGCAGACATCTTGGGATATGTCTTTTGTCTTCCCAGAAGATTATAATGATTTTTCCTTTGCCCTTTTTCATACCCCAGAAACCTTTGGCCAAGCCTTGGCCTTCCGGAATGTCGAAGTAAGATGCGCCTTGCGCTTCTTGCCATATTGCAAACTCTGACTTTATCTCCTTGAGTATAGCCATTAACTCTCCAAGAGTCTTGTATTGCAATTTATACTTCTAAGATCTAAGGATAGATCTATGAAGATCCTTCAATTTCATTATCATATTATAAGGATCTAATCCTTAGTTCTGGCTAAGAAATTAAGGAGTCTTTGCGGCAAGCATAATGGATTAAGCACTAAAGCTATCATCACATGAATCTTCCAAAGATCATGCTCTACTATTTGCTTAACTCCGGGCTTAGGCTTGAGACATCATTCTATCAAATAAAATAACTTCTCGATCCCCAGGACTATCCAGAGATTTTATTCCCAATATGAAAATTAAAGTCGTTTAAATACATTTTCACCCAGGATTATGTTTTAAACACTAATCTTTCATTTATCTTGATTCTAATAGTCCAACTATTTAATCAACGATTTTAGGTACTATTTATTATAATGATTATTATAGTCTAACTATATAATCAACTATAATTTAAATTAGTTAAATTCAATTATATTGATTACTATAATCCAATTATAAAATCAACTATTAATTGAAATAGTTTAAATACAGTCCAACTGTACAATTAAAACAACAATTAAATATTAGTCCAACTAATATATTAATTTATATGACGAAAAATTTGTAATGAGCGCGTATGGCAAGTAACTAAACGAATATTGCAAATTTAATACTTGCCTCCCACTATTTTACGGCGAGCCTCTAATCCTCTGTGGAGTACTCGGGAAACCTTGTTTCCTAGTGGGCTAGGATCCCGTTAAATAACACACAATCTTGACTTTGGCCAGCAAATTGTATGATAATTAACTAGGTAGATCTCTAAGATCAATTGGATCCCATCCAATTCCTAGATCCAGTAGGTGGACATCCAAGTCCGAAACATATATCTTATATATGCCAATATATCCAATATATTGCCTAACCCTTTTCCAATATATTGCCTAACATTTTTTCCTCTGAATCAATAAGATTGACATATTTATGAGGTGAGATCAGAAACCCATACCCCAGGTTATTTTCTGACTCTCTCCGACTAATGTGGTTCTTGTGTATTCGAAGATTACTGGTATAGTTTCATCCTTGATGAACTATTTGTGTTCCATTAAGGAAGGTGCCTGGAATAGTATTACTCCGACTTTCATCGAGTTTTACTTCCTCTCACTTACCACTGCATATGGGTATTCCTCTTAGGAAAACCGTATGGCGAGCAACAATTACATTATTCTCTAGTGAGTTGTATAAGTACTATACTTTGGTATCCCTAGGATAACCAACAACTTGGCACTTATCCAATTTGGGTTCTAGTTTGGTATCATCCAAACACATGCCTAGCATATCCAAGTCATCTGGAATGAGAAACCTGGTTTCTTTCATGTTCATATCTAATATGAAGTCTGTCTAACAGATTTTATGGAACCTTATTCTAAATAAGTTTTGCACTGTTAATACGTATCCGTTGAAGCTCAGAGCGACTCATGATTAACCTTATCATGTCCAACAAAATTCGGTTTCTCCGTTCAGACACACCGTCAAATTGACGTGTTCCGGGAGGAGTCCTCATTGAAAGAATACTATACTCTTTCAAGTATATGAGAAACTTATTGCTTAAGTATTTCATCATGGTCTAACCGTGATTGTTTTATACTTTAGCCGATCTGTTTGTCTATTTCGTGTCGAAACTCTAAAATTTTCCGATTTGTGTTTCAAAAGAAACACATATAACCATAACGCTATGCCACATCCGTGTAGGTCACGAAATATTCATATCAATTTCTAGCCTAGATAGAGATGGGCCCACTTACCTCACTATGAAATAGGGCTAACAGATCGGTGGCACTTATACTTTTACCAAGTAAATAGTAAACTAGATTCATAGACTTTATTTGAATAGAATCAAATTTGTCCTAGTATCCATTTTTCAAAAGTGTGGATATACGAGTCTTGTTTAATTGTGTCCCAGACAACAATGCCATAATTAAGTCTCTTCTGATCAAATCAGTTTGAGCTATTTGTTTGTCATGTTATATGTTTGAGATTTATTTATATTCAAAATATAAATACTGTTATTCACATCTAATGTGTTTATCTCAATATCATCTTTATATAATAAAACACTTTAGTGTTCTAGAATATAAAGGTATACCTACAACGGGTTAAACCCTGATATAGAGATAATGTATCTAGTCAAACTAGTTACATTTTAACAGTTTCCTAATTTAAGTACACACCCGTAGGGTAGTTCCTAAACTTAGGTATCTACGGTTAAAACAGCGACTTTCGTCCCATTTTCAATTCGCAGATTAATCTCATCTGAAGTCAGTATCCTGCTCATAGCAGATTCTGCACACCAGTACATATTTATGTAACACTTCCAGTATTTAAAATCCAATTTTAATACTAGTAGTGAACATGTTTATGACAAACATTTTTGAAGTCATAGCCTTTCTCGTCTTCAATTCCTTCATGTCTGCCTTGTCCAAACTGCAGTCACGCTTCCGCGATCCCATTTGCCACATTTAGGCAGACATTTTGGGATATGTCATTTATCTTCCTAGAAGATTATAATGATTTTTCCTTTGCCCTTTTCGGTACCCCAGAAGCCTTTGGCCAAGCCTTGGCCATCCGGAATGTCGAAGTAAGGTGCACCTTGCGCTTCTCGCCATGTTGCAAACTCTGGCTTTGACTCCTTGAGTATAGCCATTAACTCTCCAAGAGTTTACTATTGCAATTTAGTACTTCAAAGATCTAATAAAGATCTATGAAGATCCTTCAATTTCATTATCATACTTTAAGGATCTAATCCTTAGTTCTAATTAAGAAATTAAGAAGTCCTTTTGGCAAGCATAACGGATTAAGCACTAAAGTTATCATCACATGAATCTTCCAAAGATTACGCTCTACTATTTGCTCAACTCCGGTCTTAGGCCTAATATGTTATTTTATCAAATAAAGTAACTTATTAGTTTCCAGGACCATCCTGAAATTTTATTCCCAATTTGAAAATTAAAGTCGTATAAATACATTTTCACCCAGGATTATGTTTTAAACACTAATCTTTCAATTTTTTGATTCCAATAGTCCAACTATTTAATCAACGATTTTAGGTACTATTTATTATAATGATTACTATAGTCCAACTATATAATCAACTATATTTAATAGGTTAAATTCAATTATATTGATTACTATAATCCAATTATAAAATCAAACTATTATTGAAATAGTTTGAATATAGTCCAACTGTTTATTAAAACAACATTAATTATTAGTCCAACTAATAAATTAATTTTATTGACGTAATTTTTGGAATGAGCGCGTATGGCAAGTAACTAAATGAATATTGCAAATTTAATACTTGCCTCCCACTATTTTTCGGCGAGCCTCTAACCCTCTGTCGAGTACTCGGGAAACCGTGTTTCCTAGTGGGCTAGGATCCCTTTAAATATCACACAATCTTGACTTTGGCCAACAAATTGTATGATAATTAACTAGGTAGATCTCTAAGATCAATTGGATCCCATCCAATTCCTAGATCCAGTAGGGAGACATCCAAGTCCAAAACATATATCGTATATATGCCAATATATCCAATATATTGCCTAACCTTTTTCCTCTGAATCAACTAAGCCTTGGTTTTGGCACAACAAACTTAGTGATTCCAATTAAGCGGAACCCATTGACCATGGAAAGCTTCGTAATCAATGTCGATGGACAAGAAGTGGTCTTGACTTTGGCCAACAAACCACAACTTGGACAAGACACCGATATGGAACAAAGCTCTCGTGATTCAAACACATCCTCGACGGACAAAGGTCTTGACTTTGGCCAACAAACCAATGCCAGTCTTAGATCTTGAGTAAGAATCACTCAATGGAAGGAAAAACGCTTAATATTTTGTGCGGGTTTTTCGCGTGCAAATTGGCAACCAATTTATTATCTTTGTTAAGGTCTCATCATCATACACCCTTAAACACATGCATTCTAAGCACATAATAAGGTGCATATAAATAAATAATAATGATATGCGGATGGATACTTTACACATTGATCCTAGATCAAATCTCTCACTTTCCTCTCTCCCGCTAGCACAAGTATGTCTTCTACCTGATTACATAACACTTCTAAAGAAACCTCATTTACATTGAGGGGAATAAGTGAGAAGATAAATACAAATACTAAGGAGGTAATAGGCTGGACGCGCAGATCCAATTAATAAATCTAAATTTATTACAACAATTTCCAAAATTTCATTATCATTAACTCTCCAAAAGTCTTCTATTGCAATTTATACTTCTAAGATCTAAGGATAGATCTATGAAGATCCTTCAATTTCATTATCATACTATAAGGATCTAATCCTTAGTTCTGGCTAAGAAATTATGGAGTCCTTGCGGCAAGCATAATGGATTAAGCACTAAAGTTATCATCACATGAATCTTCAAAGATCATGCTCTACTATTTGCTTAACTCCGGGCTTAGGCTCGAGACGTCATTCTATCAAATAAAATAACTTCTCGGTCCCCAGGACTATCCAGAGATTTTATTCCCAATATGAAATTAAAGTCGTTTAAATACATTTTCACCCAAGATTATGTTTTAAACATTAATCTTTCATTTATCTTGATTCTAATAGTCCAACTATTTAATCAACGATTTTAGGTACTATTTATTATAATGATTACTATAGTCTAACTATATAATCAATTATAATTTAAATTAGTTAAATTCAATTATATTGATTACTATAATCCAATTATAAAATCAACTATTAATTGAAATAGTTTGAATACAGTCCAACTGTACAATTAAACAAACAATTAAATATTAGTCTAACTAATATATTAATTTATATGACAAAAAATTTGTAATGAGCGCGTATGGCAAGTAACTAAACGAATATTGCAAATTTATACTTGTCTCCCACTATTTTACGGCGAGACCTCTAAACCTCTATGGGTAGTACTCGGGAAACCTTGTTTCCTAGTGGGCTAGGATCCCGTTAAATAACACACAATCTTGACTTTGGCCAACAAATTGTATGATAATTAACTAGGTAGATCTCTAAGATCAATTGGATCCCATCCAATTCCTAGATCCAGTAGGTGGACATCCAAGTCCGAAACATATAACTTATATATGCCAATATATCAATATTGCCTAACCTTTTTCCTCTGAATCAATTAAGCCTTGGCTTTGGCACAACAAACTTAATGATCTCAGTTAAGCGGAACCCATTGACTATGGAAAGCTTCGTAATCAATGTCGATGGACAAGAAGTGATCTTGACTTTAGCCAACAAATCACAACTTGGACAAGACACCGATATATGGAACAAAGCCTTCATATTCAAACACATCCGCGACGGACAAAGGTCTTGACTTTGGCCAACAAACCAGAGTGCCAGTCTTGGATCTTGAGTAAGAATCACTCAATGGAAGGAAAAAACGTTTAATACGTAGTGAGGGTTTTTTTTTTGCGTAATTGGCAACAATTAATTATCTTTGTTAAGATCTCATCAACAACACCCTTAAACTGTTGAATTCCTAATAAGGTCCCAAGAATCATCCAAATCAATCATAAAATCGCATGAAATACATCAAGGAATAATGGCGGAAACATATACTCACAATGATTGGTTTGAGATGCAAAGAACACAAGTCTTTTTTTCCTCCATGGAGCTCGGTTTTGACCTTCAAGAACTGCAGTGGGGCGCACGGTGGGGGCTGTTTTGATGCTCCAAAAATCGGCCATGAAGACTCCATTGAAGCTCCAAGCTTCAAGCTTTCCAAGCTCACAAACTCACTTCCCTATCACCTTAATATAACCCATATGGTGTGCTAGCACAAGGATCTTGCAACAAGATCATTAGCTTCTCCATTTTGTGTGTCCAAACCAGAAAAATGAAGAAGAATCGGCCAAGGAGACGGGAAGACGTGAGAGAGAGAGAGAGAATCTTTTATTTTTGTCCAAAACAAAACCCTAAAACGTGGACTTAGAGAGAGAAACGTGAATCTCCCTTTTTAAACCCTTATTTCGAATATAATAAAGAAAGAGAGAAAGTGTAAATGGTTTTAATAATTTCAAAAATTAATAAAAGCAATTACCACCTTTTACTTTCAAAAGTAAAGTCAAAGGTCAAAAGCAAAAGCAATAATGCTTTTCCATCACCTTTCACTTTTACTTATCACATCAAGTCACTTTAATAAAGTGACAACATGTCATGTCACATCACATCACTCAAAGTGACAAGTGATTTGACAATTGATGCGACTAGCGATTTGACGCTTGATGTGACTTGCGTGCCGCACTCGAATTCAAAATGCGAATGCGCTCGCAACCACTCTCGGGCTCGGGTTCGCTAATTCCAAATTAACGAATTTTCCGTCGCGTCGTAATTAAATGATTACGCCTAGCGAATTCACTATTCACGTCGCTAACGAATTAATTCTAAATTAATTCGTTCGCCCGAATTAAAATCTAATTTCAATTCCGCGTCGAAATCTAATTTCATATAATATATCGAATATATTTTAATCCGATTAATTCTAAATTAATCGTTCTCTCTCTTTTTTAAACGATATTTTATCCCAGATAAAATATCTCCGTAATTAATCCCAGATTAATTTTCTCTCTCATCGAATTAATCCCAGATTAATTCTATCTCTCTCTTCTAATTAATCCCAGATTAATAAAGTGCGAGTCATACGTCATCGGTGAATCTTCAGGAAGCGACCCATGAGATCTCCGGATATGTTGGCAGTAAATACGGTCGTCGGACTATCCGAACACGTAAGTACCTCGTACTACATTATACAAATTACAAGACAAGGTTGGCTTCTAGCAAAGCGCCATGCCTACCCAATTCTCCAGAAATATTCTTACAGGAATATATAGATCTGTATCAAGCGTAGTATACCGTAGTATTGTGTATATCGGTCCAGTATCGGATAGTCACGTACTAGGGCTGGGGCTGTATAAGTGTCTGCCCCGTCCGAAGCACATGTCGGATGTCTGGTAACTAGTCTCTATAATCAGATATTCATGACCTGATCATAATATCATGATTGGATGCGCATCACTCAAGAGCACTAGTACCGTATCCTGCGTGACATCATCTCCACTATGACTGAAGTGATACTTCCGTCTTGACATCACACCCAATACACTACGACTCTCTGATAAACCCAGAAGTGGTGTACGCAGAACCGGTTAAAGCCCTGTACCACCAAAAACAAAGTCTACCGATTATCGTAAGTATTAGTGGTGCAAGTCTCAGGTTAAGACCAAATACACCTACCTTGATGTCGGACTCCCATAGACACATAGTCATAATACCAATGGGATTCCGAGGGGTCTATCCAGAGTGAAGCTGTTTCCCGTACCATCGGTGAAACACAACCTCTTATCGCACTTGCATAAGTATCCAATACTTAAATATATGAGAACTATGTCGTTGTGCCCTCACAACGCGCACAAGTGCAATACTAGCCTATTCCGCATTATCGATGTCCTGTCTCGATAATACTACGACTAGGGATATTTAATGATTTATCCTACGTGGACTGATACTGTCTCATATCATTCTCCGTCCAGGAACAAATCATAGGGACCTCTCATCATTTATGTATCTATGGTGATCTAATCACAAATGATAAGAGTGCAATCTCCTTTGTCACATAGTTAATTTGTACAACAACACCATGATCTGTACAAATAGTGACGCTATGTGTCATATTATCCAACAATCTCCCACTTGGCACATAGCCAGTCACTCGAGTGTCTAACACCCGAACTATGTACGGTTGGCTCAAACTGCTGAGAAAAGGTTTTCGTCAGCGGATTTGCATGATTATCATCCGATGCGATTTACATGATCATCACATCGCCACGATGTATGATCTGAACGAATCAGATGAATATAGAAGTATATATCTGGATCGTCGAAGAGACCTTTAATTCCTTAGTCTGTGTTGACGCCTAGCTCAGCCACTAACAGAAATATATCTAATCTAATTAGATTTATTATCGACCCAAATAGCTTCTATTGCTGCCTCAGCTGCAGCAATAATCCGTATTTGTTGTTTTTTCGGCAACAGAATCTTGCTCGGAAGATTTCCAGCTCACTGTTCCGTTATTCAAACTATATAGTACCGATTGCGACTTTTAGTCGTCTTTATCGGTTATAGGAAACTTGCTACAGTGACCCCAGTCACTTCAAGTTCTCCTTCTCCATAGACTAAGACAGCATCCTTAGTTCTCTAAGATACTAACGGATGTTCTTAACATCAATCCAGTGACTATCACTCGGATTGGCCTGTTTGTGAATCCATATGCTCAAAGCGTATGATACCCAGGTCTCGTACATTTTTCAATGTACGGTTTCTAGGAGAGTATTGCGAAAGCCAAGCTTTCGCCGATATTTATTTTATGGGAATATCATTTCCAAGAAATGACGTATTATCATTATTTTATAGGACAGCCACTGTCAGTGCGCTCCCACTAACCCTCTTATTTACACAAGAATCATTTTCATTTTGAATTAAATCATATACCATTATGATTATATCAAAACGATAATTCCAAGAACCTAATGCTTGCTTCAATCCAATCATGGATTGAATAACAAGCATTATCCAAATGGATTTACTGTGGCAACAGGTAAAAGGTTGAATCGTAATCAACACAATGTTGATAACGATACCTTTCCGTTAAAGCCTTCCTTTATACGTTGGTATATAGCCATCCATGTATGTCTTCCTAGAAGACATATAGTACCAATAGGCACAATGCCTTGTGGTACATCAACTAGTATCCAAACTGGTTGATATACATGGAATCCATTTCGGATTACATGACACTTTGCCATAATTAGGGAGTTGATACCTTGTATCACTTCCTCATACGTAGTCAGTTAGTATTCCTCAATAAGATAGACATCTTTATGAGGTGCGATCAGAAACCCATACCCCAGGTTGTTTTCTGACTCTTTATCCTACCTACGTGGTTCTTGTGTATTCGAAGATTAATGGTAATAGTTTCATCCTTGATGAACTATTCATGTTCCATTAAGATTCGGTGCCTTGAATAGTATTACTCCGATTTTCATCGAGTTATACTATCCTCCCACTTACCACTGCATATCGGTATTCCTCTCAGGAAAACCGCATGGTGAACAACAATCTAATTGTTCTCTTGTGAGGTGTATAAGTACAATACTTATGGTATCCCTAGGATGACCTACATTTGGCACTTATCCTATTTGGGTTTTAGTTTGGTATCATCCAAACATATGCCTAGCATACCCAAATTATCAGGGATGAGAAACTCGGTTTCTTTCCCGTTCATATCTAATATGATATCTGTCAAACAGATTGTTATGGAACCTTATTCAAGATAAGTTCTTGCACTGTTTAAAGCTTATCCATTGAAGGAAATGGTATCTCAGAGCGACTCGTGATTAACCTTATTATGTCTAACAAAATTTGGTTAATCCGTTCGGATACACCGTCAAACTGACGTATTCCGGGAGGAGTCCTTATTTGAAAGAATATTATACTCTTTCAAATATACGAGAAACTTATTGCTTAATTATTTTCCATTACGGTCTTACCGTGACGGTTTAATACTTTAGCCGATCTGTTTGTCTATTTCGTGTCGAAACTGTAAAAGTTTCCGATTTGTGTTCTTCAAAAGAAACACATAACCATACGCGATGCCACATCCGTACAGGTCACGAAATATTCATATCCATATCTAGCCTAGCTAGACATGGGCCCACTTGCTTCACTATGAAGTAGGGCTAACAGATCGGTGGCATTTACACTTTTACCAAGTAAATAGTGTTTTAGGCACTTTGCCCAAATAGACTAGATTCGTAGACTTTATTTGAATGGAATCAAATCAGTCCTGGTATCCGCTCTTCAAAAGTGCGGATATACGATTCTTGTTTATCAGTGTCCCTGACAACTATGCCACAATTAAGTTTCTTAACTGATCAAATCAATTTGAGCTATTTATTTGTCATGTTATATAATTGAGATATCATTTATATTCAAAATATAAATTCTGTATTCACATCTAATGTGTTTATCTCAATATCATCTTTATATAATAAAACACTTTAGTGTTCTAGAATATAAAGGTACACCCGCAGCGGGTTATACGCGATATCGAGATAATGTTTCTAGTCAAACTAGCTACATTATAACAGTTTCTAAATTTAAGTACTAACCCGAAGGTAGTTCCTAAATTCAGATATCTACGGTTAAAACAGCGACTTTCGTCCCGTTTTCAATTCGCAGATAAATCTCAATTGAAGTCAGTATCCTGTTCAAAACAGATTCTGAACATCAATATATATATTTTATGTACCACACTAAGTATCTAAAATCTAATTTTAATACTAGTTGTGAACATATTTATGACAAACATAATGGATTAAGCACTTAAGTTATAATTACATGATCTTCCAAAGATTATGCTCTACTATTTGCTTAACTCCGGGCTTAGGCATAATACGTTATTTTATCAATAAAATAACTTATTATTTTTCCAGGACCATCCTGAAATTTATCCCAATTTTGAAATTAAAGTCGTTTAAATACTTTTCACCCAGGATTATGCCTTAAACACTAATCTTTCATTTTTATATCTTGATTCTAATAGTCCAACTATTTAATCAACGATTTGTGGTACTATTTATTATAATGATTATAATAGTCCAACTATATAATCAAATATAATCTAAATTAATTAACCTCAATTACATTGATTACTATAGTCCAACTATAAAATCAACTGTAAACTGAAATTAATTAATTCAAATACATTGATTAATATAATCCAATTATATATAATCAAATATAATACAGTCCAACTGATTATAAAACAACAATTTAAATATTAGTCCAACTAACATTTAATCTAACGACGAAATAATTTGAATGAGCGCGTATGGCGAGTAATTGAACGAGTATTGCAAATTCAATTCTTGCCTCCCTATTTTTCGGCGAGCCTCTAACCCTCTGTCGAGTACTCGGGAAACCGTGTTTCCTAGTGGGCTAGGATCCCGTTAAATATCACACAATCTTGACTTTGGCCAACAAATTGTATGATAATTAACTAGGTAGATCTCGAAGATCAATTGGATCTCATCCAATTCCTAGATCCAGTAGGCGGATATCCAAATCCTAAACATATATCTTCTATATGCCAATACATCCAATGTATTACCTAACCTTTTTCCTCTGAATCAACTAAGCCTTGGCTTTGGCACAACAAACCTAGTTATCCCAGTCAAGCGCGACCCATTGACCATGGAAAGCTTCGTAATCAATGTCGATGGACAAGAAGTGGTCTTGACTTTGGCCACATGGAACAAAGCCTCGTGATTCAAACACATCTTCGACGGACAAGGGCTTGACTTTGGCCAACAACCCATGCCAATCTCGGATCTTGAGTAGAATCACTCAATGGAAGGAAAAAGCGCATGATATTTGATGAGGGTTTTTCGCGTGCAAATTGGCTACCAATTTATTATCTTTGTTAAGGTCTCATCTTCATACACCCTTAAACATGCATTCTAAACACATAATAAAGCGCATATGAAATAAATAATAATGATATGCGGATGGATACTTTACATTGATCCTAGATCAAATCTCTCATTTTCTCTCTCCAAAGCTAGCACATGTATTTACTTCTACCTGTTACACTACACTGTTGGTTTCTATAATTAGTCCCAAAGAAAGATTAAGCATTGAAACACACAAATATATACATGCAAAACTTGAAGCATGGCGGAATCATACTTACAAAGCTTGTGACGAAATTGATGAAGAGAATCCTTGACTCTTCAAGGTGGAAGTTTCGGCCAAGAAGAAGATGAGAGAAGCTTCAAGTCTTCAAGTGTTCCAAGCTCCAAGGTTGTTTCCCTATCACCTCATTTGATCCCTCATGTGCTAGCAAAAATGGAGAGATGAAAACAATTTTCTGCCCTTTGATGAAGCTCACGGCGTGAGCAAGAAGAAGAAGGAGAGGAGAGTGTGTGACTTTCAATTTTCTTGTTCTCTTTTGTTTCAAAAAACCGTGAGTAGCAAAATGAAAAGCAATGATGAGATATCAAATACCAAAATGATTTTTTAATTAAAAAACCCTTCAAAAACCGTGAAAAGGTTTTCCCTCCAAAAAATTCATTAAATGGCATCATTATCTCACATTGAGAATAGAGACAATGTATCATCCCATAAAGGTGACTAGATACATCCATCATCTATTCGTGTCAAGTAATGAGATATCGCGATGTGATTTGCGGATCCACCCGTTTCAAAATACGAATGTGTCCGCAAACACTTTCGGGCTCGATTTCGCTAATTCCGAATTAACGCATTTCCGTCGCGACGAGAATTAAATAATTACGCCTAGCGAAATTACTATTCAGATCGCTAACGAATTAATTCTAAATTAATTCGTTTGCCCGAATTAAAATCCGATTTTAATTCCGCGTCGAAATCTAATTTCGTTTAATATATCGAATATATTATTTTATCGATTAATTCCAAATTAATCGATCTCTCTCTCTCTCCTAATAAGGCATTTTATCCAAGATAAAGTTTCTCCGTAATTAATCCAAGATTAATAAAGTTCGAATCAAACATCATAGGTGAATCTTCAGGAAGCGACCCAAGAGATCTCCGGATATGTTGGCAGTAAATACGGTCGTGGATAATCCGAACACGTACGTACCTCGTACTACGTTTTTACCGATTTACAAGACAAGGTTGGCTTCTAGCAAAGCGCCATGCCTACCCAATTCTCCAGAAATATTCTTACTGGAATATTGATCTTTATCAAGCGTAGTATACCGTAGTATCGCGTACATCGATCCAGTATCGGACGATCACATGTTAGGCCTGGGGCTGGAAATGTGTCTGCCCCGTACGAAACATATATCGGACATCAAACAACTAGTCTCTTTAAATCGGACAATCCTGACCTGGTCATATTGTCCCGACGGTTGCAACCTTTTATAGAGTACTAGTTCTGTATCCTGCGTGATCATCATCTCCATATGTCTGAAGTGATACTTCCATCTTGACATCACATCCAGTACACTACGATTCTCGATAAACCCAGAAGAGGCGTACACAGAACCGGTTAAAGCCCCGAACCACCACACAACCAAAGTTTACCGATTGTCGCAAGTACTAGCGATGCAAGTCTCAGGTTAAGACCATATACACCTACCCTGATGCGGCCTCCCATAGACACGCAGACATACTACCAATGGGATTCCGCGGGGTCTGTCCAGAGCGAAGCTGTTTTCCGTACCATCGGTAAAAACACAACCTCCTATCGCACTTGCATAAGTATCCAATACTTAAATATATGAGAACTATGCCGTTGTGCCATCACAACTCGCACAAGTGCAATACTAGTCTATTCCGCATTATCGATGTCCGATCTCGATAATACTCCGACTAGGGATATTTAATGATTAAACCTTTTATATTGATACTGTCTCATATCATCTCAATACGGAACTAATCATATGGACTTTTGCCATTAATATATTAAAGTAAATAATTTTACAAAACGGCAAAAGGCAATTTCATTATCACATAGTTGATTTTGTACAATAATACAATATCATTTACAAAACAGTGACGCTATGGGTCATAATGTCTAACAATCTCCCACTTGGCCTATAGCCAGTCACTCAAGCATCTAATACCTGAACTATGTATATGTCGTTCAAACACTTGCTGAAGAACAGCCTTCGTCAGCGGATCTGCAATGTTGTCATCTGATGCGACCTTCTCGACCTTTACATCGCCACGATGTATAATCTCCCGAATCAGATGGTAACGCCGAAGAACATGCTTGGATCGTTGATGAGACCTTGGTTCCTTAGCTTGTGCTATAGCCCCGTTATTGTCACAATACAATGGCACGGGCTCAGCAGCTAACGGAACTACTCCTAATCCGATTAGGAATTTTCGGATCCAAACTGCCTCCTTTGCTGCTTCTGATGCAGCAATATACTCCGCTTCAGTTGTTGAATCGGCAACAGTATCTTGCTTGGAAGATTTCCAGCTCACTGCTCCGTTATTCAAACAAAAAATGTACCCTGATTGCGACTTGAAGTCGTCCTTGTCGGTTTGGAAACTTGCATCGGTGTACCCAGACACCTCAAGTTCTCCACCTCCATAAATAAGAAAGCATCCTTAGTTCGTCTAAGATACTTAAGGATATTCTTAACAGCCATCCAGTGACCTTCACCTGGATCGGCCTGATAGCGACTGCACATGCTCAAAGCATATGACACATCAGGTCGCGTACATATCATGGCATACATGATCGATCCGACTGCCGAGGCGAACGGTATCGACTCATGTTATCTCTCTCTTCTTTAGTCTTAGGACACATGTCCTTAGACAGAAGGATACCACGTGACATTGGCATCAATCCCTTCTTGGATTGATCCATGTTGAATCGCTTCAACACTTTGTCAATATATGTACTCTGGGAGAGTCCAAGCAGCTTTCTAGATCTATCCCGGTAGATCTTTATTCCCAGAATAAAGGCTGCTTCTCCCAGATCTTTCATGGAGAATTTTAATGAAAGCCAAGCTTTCACCGACGTTAGCATGGGAATGTCATTGCCTATAAGCAATACGTCGTCGACATAAAGGACAATAAAAGTCAGTGCTCTCCCACTAACCTTCTTGTATACACAAGGGTCATCATCGTTTTGTACGAAATCATATTCTTTTATGATCTCATCAAAAACGCTGATTCCATGACCGTGATGCTTGCTTCAATCCATAAATGGATCGATTTAACTTACAAACCTTGTTTGCAAGTCTAGGTACGATAAAACCGTCAGGTTGTTGCATATAAACATCCTCCAAAAGGTTTCCGTTAAGGAAAGCGGTTTTAACGTCCATCTGCCATATCTCGTAATCGAAATATGCAGCTATTGCAAGCATTATCCGAATGGATTTAATCATGGCAACGGGTGAGAAAGTTTCGTCATAATCAATACCATATGTTGACGATACCCCTTTGCTACAAGCCTAGCTTTGTACGTTTGCACGTTGCCATCCATGTCGGTCTTCTTCTTGAAGATCCATCTGCATCCAATAGGCTTTACGCCTTCTGGTGCATCAACCAGTGTCCAAACTTGGTTGGCATACATGGAATCCATCTCGGACTTCATGGCATCTTGCCATAAAGCGGAATCAATATTCTGTATTGCTTCCTCATACGTAGTCGGTTCATTATCCTCAATAAGATTAATATCTACATGAGGCGAGATCAGGAACCCATACCTCTCAGGTACCTTCCTGACTCTCTCCGACCTACGCGGTCCTTGTGTGTATATGAAGATTGTGGTACAGACTCATCCTGGATGGTCTGTTTATGTTCCGTCGTTGATTCATTGCCAGGAACAGTATCACTACGATTTTCATCGAGCTCCACTTTCCTCCCACTTACCACTGCATCTAGGAATTCCTTCTCAAGGAAAAATGCATGTAGAGCAACAAATACTTTGTTCTCTTGTGGGTGATAGAAGTAATATCCTTTGGTTTCCTTAGGATATCCCACGAAAAGGCATTTATCTGATTTGGGTTCTAGTTTGGTACCTTCCAAACGTTTAACATATGCCCAGCATCCCCAAATCTTCAGGAAAGAGAAACCTGGTTTCCTTCCTGTCCATATCTCATATGGAGTCTGTTCAACAGACTTTGACGGAACCTTATTCAAAATAAGTACCGCACTGTTTAATGCGTATCCCCAGAAGGATATTGGTAGCTCAGTCGACTCATCATCGACCTTACCATGTCTAACAAGGTACGGTTTCCGTTCAGACACACCGTTTAATTGCGGTGTTCCAGGAGGAGTCCACTGTGAAAGAATACCATTTTCTTTCAAGTAATCTTGAAACTCATAACTTAAGTATTCGCCACCACGGTCCGACCGCAATGTCTTAATACTCTTTCCTGTTTGTTTTTCTACTTCGTGTCGAAACTCTTTGAATTTCTCAAAAGTTTCCGACTTGTGTCTCATTAGATACACATAACCATAACGAGATGCATCATCCGTAAAGGTTACGAAGTAATGATATCCACCTCTAGCCTGGCTAGACATGGGCCCACATACGTCACTATGAACGAGGGCTAACAGTTCTGTGGCACGTTCACCTTTACCACTAAAAGGTGATTTAGGCATTTTGCCTAAAAGACAAGATTCGCAGACATCATATGAATTAAGATCAAATCCGTCCAAAGTACCCACTCTTCGAAAGTGTGGATATGCGAGTCTTGTTTATGTGTCCTAGACGACAATGCCACATGTAAGCTTCATCTTTTAGATTACTCCTTTTGAGCCTTTTGTTTGTTATTTTATGTTTAGGAGATTCATTTATATTCAAAATATAAAGGCCATTATTTGCTACAGCAGTGCAAATTTCTGCATCATTTTTATATAAATAACACCCAGTGTTTCTAAATACAAAAGTGTACCCATGCTGGGTTAACAAAAGATACAGATATGATATTCCTAGTCAAACTAGGTATATAATAACAGTTCAAAAGTTTAAGCATATGCCCGAGGGCAATTCCAAAACAAAAGTCCCTACAGCCAAAACAGCAACTGGAGTTCCGTTTCCGACTCGTAGATCAATCTCCCCTGAAGCCAGCATCCTGCTATCCTGCAGATCCTGCAAATCAGTACATATATGAGCAGCACAACCAGAATCAAAAATCCAATTTTAAAACTAGAAGTAGTCATATTTATCTCAATAACAACATACCAGAGGCTAGTGCCTTGCCTGCCTTGATATCCTCCTTGTGTCCCTTGCCCATTCGGCAGTCACGTTTCCAGTGACCCTTCTTGCCGCAGTTGAGGCAGACATCTTGAGATTTGTCCCTTGGCTTCCCAGAAGCTTTTGTCAACTTGCCTTTACCCTTTTTCTTATGTTTCTTCTTCCTCACCCCTCCAGTAGCTTTGGGCCCAGCCTTTGGCCTCTGAGAGGTCGATGCAAGTGCGCCTCGCGCTTGCCCCCTTTTTGGAGTTCTTTTTCAGACTCCTTCAAGATGGATAACAGCTCTCCAAGAGTGTCATCCGTATCCATCAACTTATAGTTGATTATGATTTGTCTCCAAGTATCAGGAAGTGACTGTAAGATCAAATCTATGGTCAGCTCAGCCTCCAAGACTATTCCCATATTGGCCAACATCAATATATCGGCGATCATTTGAGCCCCGTGGGCCTCAACTGATGCGCCTTCAGTCATTCGGGCGCGGAAGAGTTTCTTCACCAACTCGTACCTTTCCATCCGCTTGTTGGAGCGGTGGAGATCTCGCAGTCTAGCCATCATATTATAAGGATCCAAGTCCCTATTCTGGCGACGAAAGTGCTGAGTCATCGAAGCTAACATAATAGCCTGAGCTGTGTCACAATCATTGCTGTGAGTTTCCATAACTCCAGCTCAAGTGGGTCAGTGGGCTTAGGCGGGAGAGGTGTTTGTATAGTGTACAGCATCCTCTCAGCCCCAAGGACTATCCTCAGGTTCATTTCCCAATCAGCGAAGTTTGTGCCCTTAAAGACATTGTCACCCATGATGATGTCTCGGACATTTACCTTGCTTGCCATCTCAACTACGATAGTCCAACTATCTAGTTAACGATAAAATGGGTACAGTCAAACTGTTACAAGAAAAAATAACAATGAATTAGTCCAACTAATTTTAATTAATTAAACGAAATAATTTTGAAAGACGCGTAAGGCTAAGTATCTGAATGAAATTGCAAATTCAATACTAGCCTCCCACTATTTTTATCAAGTCTCTAACCCTCTGTTGAGAACTCGGGAAATCCTATTTCCTAGTGGGCTAGGATCCCGTTAAATAACACACAATCTTGACTTTGGCCAACAAATTGTATGCTATTTAACTAGGTAGATCTCAAAGATCAATTGGATCCAATCCAATTCCTAGATCCGGTTAGGTGGACATCCAAGTCCAAAACATATGTATATTTACTTATGCCAATGTATCTAATACATTTTCCTAACCATATCCTCCGAATCATCTAGGCCTTGGCTTTGGCACAACAAACCTAATGATTCCGGTTAAGCGGGACCCATTGACAAGGAAAGTTTCGTAATCAATGTCGTTGGACAAGAAGTGATCTTGACTTTGGCCAACAAATCACAACTTGGACAAGACACCGATGTGGAACAAAACTCTCATGATTCAAGTACATCCTCAATTGACAAAGGTCTTGACTTTGGCCAACAAACCAATGCCAATTTTGGATCTTGAACAAGAATCATTCATGGAAGGATAATTGCTTAATATAAATTGAGGGATTTTTGCGTAATTGGCAACCAATTTATTATCTTTGTTAGGTCTCATCATCATACACCCTTAAGCATGCTTCTAAAACATCATAAAGTGCATAAAAAGTAAATTAATAGTGATATACGGATGGATATATAAAACAATTGTTCCTAGAACAAATCACTCCCTTTCCTCACTCCCCCTAGCAATATCAACTTCTACTACCCAATTACATAATACAATAAGAGAAACCTCATTTACATTGAGGGGAATTAGGTGAGAAGAGAATACAAAGAGATAAAAGAGATAAGGCTGGACACGCAGGTCCAATTTATAAATTCTAAATTTACAATAATTTCTAAAATTACCCTTTCCCTTCTAATATCCACCGCTATACACTATTCATTATTCACATTACATACATGTATATTCATTCAAGACATGCTATACAACCAATCTAATCCAATTAATTAGTCTTTGTTTAAGTGATCATCCAATGTTCAATCAACGGTTTGATTTTGCGCGAGTCCAACTCGTTTGAGAATAAGTACATAAGGTACGAATTCACGAATTATATCGAACTACCCGTTAAATCCAATTTAAGTCGTATTCAATACTTAATTCAATTTATTTAATTCAAATTAAATGTTTACACTTTTAATGTGCTTTAAAGATTAGATTCTAAATCTTATCAAATTGGGTCTCCAAGCCCAACTAACATCCAATGTGTGTTTAATTAAAGTCCGATGGGCTTTCAATTGATTTATCAAGGCTTGGGCTTTGGTCAATGTGGGTCAAACCCAATTACCAAGCCCAAATAAGGAATCACCCTTAAGTGCCATAAAATCAATTTCAAGCCCATAAGGCCCAATTAAACATAAAAGCCCATTATTAAATTTTAATATTCCAAATTTTAAAATTCAATTAATTAAAGTGTAATTGCATGATTAATTCATTAAACCAAATATTTCAAAAACACCAATTTAATTTATTAATCATCAATTGTTCAAAACACTTGTCTAACATTTATTTGAACAAAAAATCAAGTCCTTTAACATGTCATGTTGTATTCGGCCAAGAGGGATTTTTGCGGTTCGATTTGTTTTTCAATCCAATTGAATCACTAATCTATTACCCGTTTATTTTAAGTCATCAAATGAACTTGAAAGCAAAAAATCCAATTAGTGAAAAGGACCTCCATTTTCGGTCAAGCAACAATTTTGGGGAAAAATCATCCAATGCATTTTTCTCAAAATTGATCATGTATTACATCAAATATCATACATATAATCATGCTTAATCATCTAATAAACTTGTGCATGAAAAATCCAAACCAATAAAATGACCTACACATTCGGCCAAAGCATCAATTTGGGGAAAAATATCCCAATGCATTTTTCTCAAAATTGATCATGTATAATATCAATACATACATCAAGCATACTCAAATCATCTAATGAACTTGTGCATGCAAAAAAATTCAACTCAGTGGAAGTACCTCACATTCGGCCAAAGCAACATTTTGGGGAAAAATCATCCAATGCATTTTTCTTAAAATTGATCATGTATATATCATATAACATACATTAAGCATACTATAGCATCCAATTTCACAAGAACATGCTTCAATAAATTTTCCCCAATTAACCCTAATGTATTTCATGCTTAAACATGGCTCCATGATACCATTGTTGGTTTCTATAATTAGTCCCAAAGAAAGATTAAGCATGAAACACACAAATATATACATGCAAAGCTTGAAGCATGGCGGAATCATACTTACAAAGCTTGTGACGAAATTGATGAAGAGAATCCTTGAGTCTTCAAGGTGGAAGTTTCGGCCAAGAGAAGATGGAGAGAAGCTTCAAGTCTTCAAGTGTTCCAAGCTCCAAGGTTGTTTCCCTATCACCTCATTTGATCCCTCAATGTGCTAGCAAAAATGGAGAAGATGAAAACAATTTTCTGCCCTTTGATGAAGCTCACGGCGTGAGCAAGAAGAAGAAGGAGAGGAGAGTGTGTGACTTTTCAATTTTCTTGTTCTCTTTTGTTTTTCAAAAAACCGTGAGTAGCAAAATGAAAAGCAATGATGAGATATAAATACCAAAATGAATTTTTAATTAAAAAACCCTTCAAAAACCGTGAAAGGTTTTCCCTCCAAAAAAAATTCATTAATTGGCATCATTATCTCACATTGAGAATAGAGACAATGTATCATCCCATAAAGGTGACTAGATACATCCATCATCTATTCGTGTCAAGTAATGAGATATCGCGATGTGATTTGCGGATCCCACCCGTTTCAAAATACGAATGTGTCCGCAAACACTTTCGGGCTCGATTCGCTAATTCCGAATTAACGCATTTCCGTCGCGACGAGAATTAAATAATTACGCCTAGCGGAAATTACTATTCAGATCGCTAACGAATTAATTCTAATTAATTCGTTTGCCCGAATTAAAATCCGATTTTAATTCCGCGTCGAAATCAATTTCGTTTAATATATCGAATATATTATTTTATCGATTAATTCCAAATTAATCGATCTCTCTCTCTCTCCTAATAAGGCATTTTATCCAGATAAAGTTTCTCCGTAATTAATCCAAGATTAATAAAGTTCGAATCAAACATCATAGGTGAATCTTCAGGAAGCGACCCAAGAGATCTCCGGATATGTTGGCAGTAAATACGGTCGTCGGATAATCCGAACACGTACGTACCTCGTACTACGTTTTACCGATTTACAAGACAAGGTTGGCTTCTAGCAAAGCGCCATGCCTACCCAATTCTCCAGAAAATATTCTTACTGGAATATTGATCTTATCAAGCGTAGTATACCGTAGTATCGCGTACATCGATCCAGTATCGGACGATCACATGTTAGGCCTGGGGCTGGAATGTGTCTGCCCCGTACGAAACATATATCGGACATCAAACAACTAGTCTCTTTAAATCGGACAATCCTGACCTGGTCATATTGTCCCGACGGTTGCAACCTTTTATAGAGTACTAGTTCTGTATCCTGCGTGATCATCATCTCCATATGTCTGAAGTGATACTTCCATCTTGACATCACATCCAGTACACTACGATTCTCGATAAACCCAGAAGAGGCGTACACAGAACCGGTTAAAGCCCCGAACCACCACAACCAAAGTTTACCGATTGTCGCAAGTACTAGCGATGCAAGTCTCAGGTTAAGACCATATACACCTACCCTGATGCGGCCTCCCATAGACACGCAGACATACTACCAATGGGATTCCGCGGGGTCTGTCCAGAGCGAAGCTGTTTCCGTACCATCGGCAAAACACAACCTCCTATCGCACTTGCATAAGTATCCAATACTTAAATATACGAGAACTATGCCGTTGTGCCATCACAACTCGCACAAGTGCAATACTAGTCTATCCGCATTATCGATGTCCGATCTCGATAATACTCCGACTAGGGATATTTAATGATTAAACCTTTTATATTGATACTGTCTCATATCATCTCAATACGGAACTAATCGTATGGACTTTTGCCATTAATATATTAAAGTAAATAATTTTACAAAACGCAAAAGGCAATTTCATTATCACATAGTTGATTTTGTACAATAATACAATATCATTTACAAAACAGTGACGCTATGGGTCATAATGTCTAACATACACTTCTAAAGAAACCTCATTTACATTGAGGGGAATAGGTGAGAAGAGAATACAAAGAGTATAGAGGTGATAAGGCTGGACACGCAGGTCCAATTTAATAAATCAAATTTATTACACAATTTCCAAATTGCCCCACCCGACTAATATCCATCCGATATACATTATTCATGCATCACAACCACGTATTCATACAAGCATGTTATCAATCAGTCTATCCAATTAATTAATCTAATAATTAGTGATCATCCAATGTTCAAACAACGATTGATTTTTGCTCGAGTCAAACTCGTTTTGCGAATAAGTACTGAAAGTACGAATTCTTGAATTAAATTAAACTACAACATTAAATCCAATTTAACATGTATTTAATACTAATTCTCTATTCAATTCCAAATTGAATATTACACTTTATTTAATGAACCTTTACGACTTAAATTCCAAATTTAATCGCAATGGGTCTCAAAGCCCAATTACATCTAATGTTTATTTAATTAAAGTCCAATGGGCTTTTAATTAATTTCTTAAGGCGTGGACTTTTGGTCAACTCGGGTCAAACTGATAACCAAAATCCAATCCGGGAGTTACCCCATAAGCCTTTAAATTAATTTTAGCCCATTAGGCCCAATTAAATAATTAAGGTCCATTAAGTCATAATTGGACTTTATGGATGCGGTTTTGGGCCCAATTGGATCCAACCAAATTGGCCTAAACCTAACTTGGTACAACCAAGCCCAAAAGCCCAATTACAACCTATTATGCCCAATTTCCAAAATAAGCCCAATTAATTAACTTATAAAATTCCAAATTCCATAATTAATTAACCTAAGTGTAATACACAATTAATTATCCAATTAACATTTCTAAAACATCAATTAGCCTAATTAATCATGCACTTTAACATTAAATAGTGTCCAACACAATTTATTAAAATCAAACCCAATTTACATGCTTTTATTCTCGGTAATTAGGGGTTTTTCCAATCCGATTCGGTTTCAATCCAATTGAATCCACAATCATCATTTCCCAAATCAATTAAACTCATCTAATGAATCAAAATACAAAAAACACAATGAATTTCATATCCAATTGAATTCGGCCGAGCCTACTTTAATTTGGGAAAATTGTTCCAAATCAAAATTCAATCCAATCAAATTTCAATTCAACATTACCCACTTGTTTCAAGTCATCCAATGATCAAACAAACAAAAAATCACCAAGATATTAGGGTCTCAATTTTCGGCCAACATAAGCAATTTGGGGAAAATTGTTCCAAACTCATTTTCAACAAATTGATCCAATCAATCCTCAATTAAACATACTTTAAGCATTCTAAATCATCAAATTTCATCAAACATGCTCAAAATCAAGTTTACCCAAATTTGTCATGCCCAAAATTTGGGGAAAAATGGATCCAACCAAATTTCATGAAATTGATCATGCACAACATCAATTCACCTCATTCAAGCATACTATACTAAACAATTTAATCAATTGATGCTCAAATTGAGTTTACCTAATTTTGTCAACTTTGGCCTACACAAAAAATGGGGAAATTTGTTCCAAACACAATTTCTTCAAATTGATCTAATCAATCATTAATTCCAACTCATTTAAGCATATTATAACAAACAATTTCATCCAAACAAGCCCAAATTCGTTTTACCCAATTTTAACCCTAACTTTTTCATGCTTGTTCAAGGCTCAAGATACCATTGTTGAGTTCCTAATAAGGTCCCAAGAATCATCCAAATCAAGCATAAAATCGCATGAATACATCAAGGAATAATGGCGGAAACATATACTCACAATGATTGGTTTGAGATGCAAAGAACACAAGTCTTTTGTTCCTCCATGGAGCTCGGTTTTGACCTTCAAGAACTGCAGTGGGGCGCACGGTGGGGGCTGTTTTGATGCTCCAAAAATCGGCCATGAAAGACTCCATTGAAGCTCCAAGCTTCAAGCTTTCCAAGCTCACAAACTCACTTCCCTATCACCTTAATATAACCCATATGGTGTGCTAGCACAAGGATCTTGCAACAAGATCATTAGCTTCTCCATTTTGTGTGTCCAAACCAGAAAAATGAAGAAGAATCGGCCAAGGAGACCGTGAGAGAGAGAGAAGCTTTTATTTTTGTCCAAAACAAAACCCTAAAACGTGGACTTAGAGAGAGAAACGTGAATCTCCCTTTTTAAACCCTTATTTTCGAATATAATAAAGAAAGAGAGAAAGTGTAAATGGTTTTAATAATTTCAAAAATTAATAAAAGCAATTACCACCTTTTACTTTCAAAAAGTAAAGTCAAAAGGTCAAAAGCAAAAGCAATAATGCTTTTCCATCACCTTTCACTTTTACTTATCACATCAAGTCAATTTAATAAAGTGACAACATGTCATGTCACATCACATCACTCAAAGTGACAAGTGATTTGACAATTGATGTGACTAGCGATTTGACGCTTGATGTGACTTGCGTGCCGCACTCGAATTCAAAATACGAATGCGCTCGCAACCACTCTCGGGCTCGGGTTCGCTAATTCCAAATTAACGAATTTTCCGTCGCGTCGTAATTAAATGATTACGCCTAGCGAATTCACTATTCACGTCGCTAACGAATTAATTCTAAATTAATTCGTTCGCCCGAATTAAAATCTAATTTCAATTCCGCGTCGAAATCTAATTTCATATAATATATCGAATATATTATTTTATCCGATTAATTCTAAATTAATCGTTCTCTCTCTTTTTAAACGATATTTTATCCCAGATAAAATATCTCCGTAATTAATCCCAGATTAATTTTCTCTCTCATCGAATTAATCCCAGATTAATTCTATCTCTCTCTTCTAATTAATCCCAGATTAATAAAGTGCGAGTCATACGTCTCATCGGTGAATCTTCAGGAAGCGACCCATGAGATCTCCCGGATGTTGGCAGTAAATACGATCGTCGGACTATCTGAACACGTAAGTACCTCGTACTACGTTTATACCAATTTACAAGACAAGTTGGCTTCTAGCAAAGCGCCATGCCTACCCAATTCTCCAGAAATATTCTTACAGGAATATATAGATCTGTATCAAGCGTAGTATACCGTAGTATTGTGTATATCGGTCCAGTATCGGATAGTCACGTACTAGGGCTGGGGCTGGATAAGTGTCTGCCCCGTCCGAAGCACATGTCGGATGTCTGGTAACTAGTCTCTATAATCAGATATTCATGACCTGGTCATAATGTCATGATTGGATGCGCATCACTCAAGAGCACTAGTACCGTATCCTGCGTGACATCATCTCCACTATGACTGAAGTGATACTTCCGTCTTGACATCACACCCAATACACTACGACTCTCTGATAAACCCAGAAGTGGTGTACGCAGAACCGGTTAAAGCCCTGTACCACCAAGACCAAAGTCTACCGATTATCGTAAGTATTAGCGGTGCAAGTCTCAGGTTAAGACCAAATACACCTACCCTGATGTCGGACTCCCATATACACGTAGTCATAATACCAATGGGATTCCGAGGGGTCTATCCAGAGCGAAGCTGTTTCCCGTACCATCGGTGAAACACACAACCTCCTATCGCACTTGCATAAGTATCCAATACTTAAATATATGAGAACTATGCCGTTGTGCCCTCACAACACGCACAAGTGCAATACTAGCCTATTCCGCATTATCGATGTCCTGTCTCGATAATACTACGACTAGGGATATTTAATGATTTATCCTACGTGGACTGATACTGTCTCATATCATTCTCCGTCCAGGAACAAATCATAGGGACCTCTCATCATTTATGTATCTAAGGTGATCTAATCACAAATGATAAGAGTGTAATCTCTTTTGTCACATAGTTAATTTGTACAACAACACCATGATCTGTACAAATAGTGACGCTATGGGTCATATTATCCAACATAAACATGCATTCTAAACACACATAATGGCGCGTAAGTAAATAAATATAATAATGATATGCGGATGGATACTTAAACACATTGTTCCTAGAACAAATCTCTCTCTTCCCTCTCTCCCGCTAGCACAAGTATTACTTCTACCCGATTACATAACACTTCTAAAGAACCTCATTTACATTGAGGGGAATAAGTGAGAAGAGAAATACAAAGAGTAAGGAGGTAATAGGCTGGACGCGCAGATCCAATTAATAAATTCTAAATTTATTACAAAAATTTCCAAAATTGCCCTCACCCATCTAATATCTATCTGATATACATTATTCATACATCGTATCCATGTATTCACACAAGCATGTTATCAATCAATCTAATCCAATTAATTAATCTGAATTTTAATGACCATTCAATGTTCAAACAACGAATTGATTTTGCGCGAGTCCAACTCGTTTTGCGAATAAGTACTCAAAGTACGAATTCTAGAATTATATTAAACTACAACATTAAATCCAATTTAATTTGTATTTAATACTAATTCTTTATTTAATTCCAAATTAAATATTACACTTTATTAATGAACCTTTAGCGACTTAGATTCTAAATCTAATCTTTACGGGTCTCAAAGCCCAATTAACATCCAATGTCAATTTAATTTAAAGTCCAATGGGCTTTTAATTAATTTCATAAGGCATGGACTTTTGGTCAATATGGGTCAAACCCAAATACCAAAGCCCATTTAAGGAATCAACCTTATTTGCCAAGAAACCAATTTAGGCCCATTAGGCCGAATTAAAATATTAAAGGTCCATTAAGTCATAATTGGACTTTATGGATATGGTTTTGGGCCCAATTGGATCCAACCAATTATCCTAAACAAACTTGGCCCAACCAAGCCCATTAAGCCCAATTACAACTTTACAAGCCCAATTTGCAAATTAAGCCCAATT
>SKCR01003992.1:0-26696 GCA_019454045.1 Zanthoxylum bungeanum | reverse complement strand
AATTGGGCCCAAAACCATCTCCATAAAGTCCAATTATGACTAATGGACCTTAATATAATAATTGGGCCTAATGGGCCTAAATTGGTTTCTTGGCAAATAAGGGTGATTCCTTAAATGGGCTTTGGTATTTGGGTTTGACCCATATTGACCAAAAGTCTATGCCTTAGAAATTAATTAAAAGCCCATTGGACTTTAAATTAAATTAACATTGGATGTTAATCGGGCTTTGAGACCCGTAACGATTAGATTTAGAATCTAAGTCGCTAAGGTTCGTTAATAAAGTGTAATATTTAATTTAGAATTAAATAGTGAATTAGTATTAAATACAAATTAAATTGGATTCAATGTTGTAGTTTAATTTAATTCAAGAATTCGTACTTTGAGTACTTATTCGCAAAACGAGTTTGACTCGCGCAAAATCAAATCGTTGTTTGAACATTGGATGGTCATTAATTATCAGATTAATTAATTGGATTAGATTGATTGATAACATGCTTGTGTGAATACATGGTTGCGATGCATGAATAATGTATATCAGATGGATATTAGATGGGTGAGGCAATTTTGGAAATTGTTGTAATAAATTTAGAATTTATTAATTGGACCTGCGTGTCCAGCCTATTACCTCCTTACTCTATGTATTTATCTTCTCACCTATTCCCCTCAATGTAAATGAGGTTTCTTTAGAAGTGTTATGTAACGGGTAGAAGCAATACTTGTGCTAGCGGGAGAGAGGACAGAGAGAGATTTGATCTAGGATCAATGTGTAAAGTATCCATCCACATATCATTATTAATTTATTTATATGCGCCTTATTATGTGTTTAGAATGCATGTTTAAGAGTGTGTGATGATAAGACCTTAACAAAGATAATAAATTGGTTGCCAATTTGCACGCGAAAAACCCTGACAAAATATTAAGCGTTTTCCCTTCATTGAGTGATTCTTACTCAAGATCCAAGACTAGCATTGGTTTGTTGGCAAAAGTCAAGACCTTTGTCCGTCGAGGATGTGTTTGAATCACGAAGGCTTTGTTCCATATTGGTGTCTTGTCCAAGTTGTGGTTTGTTGGCCAAAGTCAATATCACTTCTTGTCCATCAACATTGATTACGAAGCTTTCCATGGTCAATGGGTTCCGCTTAACTGGGATCACTAAGTTTGTTGTGCCAAAGCCAAGACTTAGTTGATTCAGAGGAAAAAGGTTAGGCAATATATTGGATATATTGGCATATATAAGATATATGTTTCGGACATGGAAGTCCACCTACTGGATCTAGGAATTGGATGGGATCCAATTGATCTTAGAGATCTACCTAGTTAATTATCATACAATTTATTGGCCAAAGTCAAGATTGTGTGTTATTTAACGGGATCCTAGCCCACTAGGAAACAATATTTCCAGAGTACTCCACAGAGGGTTAGAGGCTCGCCGAAAAATAGTGTGAGGCAAGTATTAAATTTGCAATATTCGTTTAGTTACTTGCCATACGCGCTCATTTCAAATATTTCGTCAAATAAATTAATATATTAGTTGGACTAATATTAATGTTGTTTTATTAAACAGTTGGACTGTATTCAAACTATTTCATTTATAATTGATTATATAATTGGATTATAGTAATCAATATATTTGAATTAATTAATTTCAATTAATAGTTGATTTTATAATTGGATTATAGTAATCAATATAATTGAAGTTAAATAATTTAAATTATAGTTGATTATATAGTTGGACTATAATAATCATTATAATAAATAGTACCTAAAATCGTTGATTAAATAGTTGGACTATTAGAATCAAGAATAATTGAAAGATTAGTGTTTGAAATATAATCCTAAGTGAAAATGTATTTAAACAGCTTTAATTTTCATATTGGGAATAAAATTTCAGTATAGTCCTGGAAACTAATAAGTTACTTTATTTGATAAAATAACATATTAGGCCTAAGTCCGGAGTTAAACAAATAGTAGAGCATGATATTTGGAATATTCATGTGATAATAACTTTAGTGTTTAATCCAATAAGCTTGCCAAATAGACTCCTTAATTTCTTAGTCAGAACTAAGGATTGGATCCTTAAAGTATGATATTGAAATTGAAGGATCTTCATAGATCTATTCTTAGATCTTAGAAGTACAAATTGTAATAGAAAACTCTTGGAGAGTTAATGGCTATTCTCAAGGAGACAAAGCCAAAGTTTGCAATAAGGCAAGAAGCGCAAGACGCATCTTATTTCAACATTCTAGAAGGCCATGGCTAGGCCAAAGGCTTCTGGAGTGTGAAAAGGGCAAAGGTAAAATCATTGTAATCTTCTAGGAAGATAAAGGACATATCCAAAAATGTCTACCTAAACAGTGGCAAACGGGGACACGGAAGCGTGACTGCCGTATGGATAAGGCAGACATGAAGGAATTGAAGAACGGGCAAGGCTCTAACTTCAAATATGTTTGTCATAATATGTTCGCTACTAGTATTAAAATTGGATTTTAGATACTGAGTGTGGTACATAAATATGTACTGGTGTGTAGAATCTGCTGAAAAGCAGGATACTGACTTCAGTTGAGATTAATCTGCGAATTGAAGACGGGACAACTGTCGCTGTTTTAACCGTAGAAACCTAAGTTTAGGAACTACCATTCGGGTGTGTACTTAAATTTGGAAACTGTTACAATGTAACTAGTTTGACTAGGAACATTATCTCTATATCAGAGTATAATCTGTTGCAGATATACCTTTATATTCTAGAACACTAAAGAGTTTTATTATATAAAGATGATATTGAGATAAACACATTAGATGTGAATAACGGTATTTATATTTTGAATATAAATAAATCTCAAGCGTATAACATGACAAACTAATAGCTCAAACTGAGTTAATCAGTTAAAACTTAAATGTGGCATTGATGTCTGGGACACAAATAAACAAGACTCGTATATCCACACTTTCGAAGAGTGGGTACTATGACATATTTGATTATATTCAAATAAAGTCTACGAATCTAGTTTATTGGGCAAAGTGCCTAAAACACTTTTTACTTGGTAAAAGTGTAAGTGCCACAGATCTGTTAGCCCTTATTCATAGTGAAGTAGGTGGGCCCATATCTAGCTAGGCTAGAGGTGGATATGAATATTTCGTGACCTTTACGGATGTGGCATCGCGTTATGGTTATGTGTTTCTTTTGAAACACAAATCAGAAACTTTTAAAGTTTCGACACGAAATAGACAAACAGATCGACTAAAGTATTAATCCATCACGGTTAGACCATGATGAAAATACTTAAGCAATAAATTTCTCATATATTTGAAAGAGTATAGTATTCTTTCAAAGAGGACTCCTCCCGGAACACGTCAGTTTGACGGTGTGTCCAAACGGAGAGACCGAATTTTGTTAGACATGATAAGGTTAATCATGAGTCGCTCTGAGCTACCATTTCCTTCAACGGATACGCGTAAACAGTGCAGAACTTATTTAGAATAAGGTTCCATGAAATCTGTTTGACAGACTTCATATTAGATATGAACATGAAAGAAACTGGGTTTTCTCATTCCTGAAGATTTGGATATGCTAGGCATATGTTTGGATGATACCAAACTAAAACCCAAATCGGATAAGTGCCAATGTAGGTTATCCTAGGGATACCAAAGTATAGTACTTATACAACTCACTAGAGAACAATGTATTGTTGTTCACCATGCGGTTTTTTCCTAAGAGGATACCTATATGCAGTGGTAAGTGGGAGGAAAGTAAAACTCGATGAAAATCAGAGTAATACTATTCCAGGCACCGATTCCTTAATGGAACACAATAGTTCATCAAGGATGAAACTATACCAATAATCTTCGAATACACAAGAACCACGCTAGTCGGAGAGAGTCAAAAACAACCTGGGGTATGGGTTTCTGATCTCACCTCATAAAGATGTCAATCTTATTGAGGAATATGAACTGACTACGTATGAGGAAGTGATACAAGGTATCGACTCCCTAATATGGCAAAGTGCCATGATATCTGAAATGGATTCCATGTATAACAACCAAGTTTGGAACTGGTTGTAGTACCACAAGGCATTGTGCCTATTGGTACTATAAGTCTTCAAAGAAGACATACATGGAAGGCAACATACCAACGTACTAAGTTGGGCTTGTAGCGAAAGGTATCATTATCAATATTGTGTCGATTACGACGAAACCTTTTACATGTTGCCACAATAAATCCATTTGGATAATGCTTGCTGATGCTGCATGTTTCATTTATGAAATAATGGCAGCTGAACGTCAAAATCGCTTTCCTTAAACGGAAACCTTTCGGAGGATGTTTACAACCCCCGACGATTTTGTCGTACCAAAACGAGCAAACAAGTTTACAGTTAATTCGATCCATGGATGGATTGAAGCAGGCATGAGTTCTTGGAATTATCATTTTGATGTAATCATAATGGTGTATGATTTTAATTCAAAACGAAAAATGATTCTTGTGTATATAAGAGGGTTAGTTGGAGCGCACTGACATAAATGTCCTAATAATGATAATATATCATTTCTTGAAATGATAATCCCAAAACAATCGGTGAAGCTTGGC
The DNA here is from genome assembly GCA_019454045.1 of Zanthoxylum bungeanum. Taxonomy (NCBI): domain Eukaryota; kingdom Viridiplantae; phylum Streptophyta; class Magnoliopsida; order Sapindales; family Rutaceae; genus Zanthoxylum; species Zanthoxylum bungeanum. The sequence goes on along the minus strand of SKCR01003992.1, from coordinate 22,114 downwards.
TTTCATAATAAAATTCTCCGTAGAATTTCTTGGGAGAAACAACCTTTATTCTAGGAATAAAGATCTACTGGGATAGATTTAAAGTTGTTAATAATCTCCGAGAAATTATACATTGAAATAAATGTACGCGACCTAGTGTCTCATACACTTTGAGCATATGGATCCACAATCAGGCCAATCCAAGTGATAGTCATTGGATTGATGTTAAGAACATGCTTTAGTATCTTAGAGATCTAATGATGATGTCTTATACTATGGAGAAGGAGAACTTTAAGTGACTGGAATCACCGTTGCAAGTTTCCTAACCGATAAATCGACTATGAGTGGTAAAAACGGTACTATAAAGTTTGAATAACGGAACAGTGAGCTGGAAATCTTCCAAGCAAGATACTGTTACCGAATAAACAACAAAAGTGGATTATTGCTACAGCTGAGGCATCAATAGAAGCCTTCTGGATTGATAATAAATCTAATTAGATTAGATATAATTTTGTTAGCGGCTGAGCTAGGCTACATCGCAGGCTAAAGAATTAATGGTCTCATCAATGATCCAGATATATACTTCGATTATTCATCTGATCTGTTCGGATCATACATCGTGGCGATGTGATGATCGAATAAATCGCATCAGATGATAATCATGTAAATCCGCTGACGAAAGCCTTTCCTCAGAAATTTGAGCGAACCGTACATAGTTCGGGTGTAAGACACTTGAGTGACTGGCTATAGGCCAAGTGGGAGATTGTTGGACATTTATGACCCATAGCGTCACTATTTGTACAGATCATGGTGTTGTTGTACAAATTAACTATGTGACAAATGAAATTGCTCTTTTATCATCTGTGATTAGATCACCAAGATGTATAAATGATGAAAGGTCCATATGATTATTTCCGAATTAAGATGATATGAGACAGTGTCAATCCACGATGGTTTAATCATTAAATATCCCTAGTTATAGTATTATCGAGATTGCACATCGATAATGCGGAATAGACTAGTATTACACTTGTGCACGTTGTGAGGGCATAACGGCATAGTTCTCATATATTTGGGTATAGGATACTCATGCAAGTGTAGTAGGAGGTTGTGTTTTACCGATAGTATGGAAAACAGCTTCGCTCTGGATAGACCCCTCGGATTTCCATTGGTAGTATTACTATATGTCTATGGAAGTCCGAATCAGGGTAGGTGTATTTGGTCTTAACCTGAGACTAGCACCGCTAATACTTGTGACAATCAATGTACTTTGGTTTTTGGTCATCCAGGGCTTTAACAGGTTCTGTGTACGCCTCTTCTGGGTATATTGAGAATCATAGTGTATTGGGTGTGATGTCGAGATGGAAGTATCACTCACTCCAGTAATAGTGGAGATGATGATCACGTAGGATACAGAACTGGTTCTCTTATATGCTGCAGCTATCAGGATATTATGACTAGGTCATGTTTATCCGATTATAGAGACTAGTTACCAGAGATCCGATATGTGCTTCGTACGGGGCACACACATTTCCAGCCAGCCCAGGCCTTGCACGTGACATCCGATACTGGATCAAAATACGCAATACTACGTATACTACGCCTGATATAGATCACATATTCCTGTAAGATATTTCTGGAGAATTGGGTAGGCATGGCGCTTTGCTAGAAGCCAACCTTGTCTTGTAAATCGGTACAAACGTAGTACTAGGTACTTACGTGTTCGGATAGTCCGACGACCGGATTTACTGCCAACATATCCGGGGATCTCATGGGTCGCTTCCCGAAGATTCACCGATGACGTATGACTCGCACTTTATTAATCTGGGATTAATTAGATGAAAGAGAAAATTAATCTGGGATTAATTACAGATATATTTTATCTGGGATAAAATATCAATTAAAGAGAGAAAACTATTAATTTGGAATTAATCGATAACATAATATATTCGATATATTATACGAAATTGGATTTCGACGTGGAATTGAAATTAGATTTTAATTCGGGCGAACGAGTTAATTTAGAATTAATTCGTTAGCGACGTGAATAGTGATTTTGCTAGGCATAATTATTTAATTACGTCGCAACGGAAAATTCGTTAATTTGGAATTAGCGAACCCGAGCCCGGTAGTGTTTGCGAGCGCACTCGCATTTCGAATTCAAGTGCGCCCCGCAAGTCACATCAAGCGTCACATCATTAGTCACATCAAGCATCAAATCACATGTCACTTTGAGTGATGTGACAATTTGTCACTTGATTGATTGATGAAGGTGGTTGGCATTAAAGCCTTGAGTTTTTGGAAAAGCAAAAATTGGTAAATGAATTTGTAAATTCATTATGTGTATTAGATACACAATTTTCACCAACCAATACAACATTCTCTCTTCTCTTTCTTCTCTCCATCTTCACGCCCCAGGGGCTGATTTCTTCCTCCATTTCACTGGTTTCTGCCGAGAATGAAGAGGAGTGCAAGGGTGATTTTTTTGGCAAAAATCACCAAGTGCTAGCACACATTAGAGTCCATACAAGGTGATAGGGAAACCCAATTGTGAGCTTGGAATCACCACCCAAAAGCTTGGAGCTTGTACCGAAAATGGAGAGCCAAAACAGCCCACTGCCGTGAGCCTTGGAGGAGTTTCAAAAGGCATAAAAAGTTTTGTTCTTCACCGCATCGCCTCAACCGATCATTGTGAGTATTCCGTAACTTCCTTTGATGTATTCATACTTGTTTCTTGCTTGATAATGATCATTGGGACCTTAAAAAAACCCAACACAAAGAACATGAATGACCTAAACTATACAAGTCGGGGTCATCACATATGTTTAACAATCCATCTGTCGTAGACTATCCAAGTTGTACTTAGGAAACATATATTACACTGTCAAGTTTCCAAAACATACATCTCATATTATCAACATATTCATGATGCTTTACAACTAATTAGAACACTATTTCAGATATATGTGATGACTCGCTCATATGGATACGTTAACCATTTATAGTACATATATGAGTCGACGAATCCTATCTTGATATGCACTTGATTAACGAGTAGATTAGTCCATACCCAACAAACATCTAGCGGTCAGACCATGAAAGGTCTTTGACATACTTGGCATCAAAGTATAGAGGATCACACATAAAATCAATGTTATTTTATAGTTAAATGATCACAAATGCTACTTGACTCGAGGAGATTCCAATTGATAGTGGTGTGTACTTCTAACTATTAGGAATCACATGTGAGTCATTCAGTATTCACTCCAACGAATACCCACATGTTTATATGAGCTTCCCTTGCTCATGGTCCATTGGGTTAGACCATTGGAACTCCAATTCCAATATATGAGATGTGCCAGTCTTCATGTTATAAGAATTCGACCGTATTTCAAAACCAACGATTAGGAATATTTACTTTAAGAATAGTTTATAATAGTAATATTATCCCAATGTCGGACCACTCAGTGTCCAGTATTACTACATAACTATTCTAAGGTCGATGTCATTCTAAGTATATTTATATATCAAACGAATATGCATTATGACATAATAAATACAATTAACAAGGTTGGAATGAAAATGTAATTATTTTATAAATAAATAATAAATATAATGTAAAATTCATTATTCGGATTAGCGCTCCAAGCACCAACTCGAACAAAAGGAGGCCCAAGTAAGAAAACATGTATAGACTATAAACACAATGGTAAAGTTCTTAGCTTCTCAGCTTCAGCGTTTGTATAAAAAAACATATGCTAAGATTTCTCAATTGGACCAACACCAAAGAGAAATGATTGCTCAAAGGTATTATGGCCCTGAATTTAGCCATAAGGAAGCAGAGATAATAAGTCTAAAAGCTGAATTAGCAAGAATGGAAGTGGATAGTCGTTCAACATTCATTCCCTCATCTTATACACCAGAGTCCTACCAGTCTAGCTTCTCATTTACCACATACCAACCATTTTATTCACCTATACATTACTTATTTTCACTATCACCAGAACAACCAAAGTTCTTTCATTTGACTCATGAGTGGAAACTGTCACCACCGACACTCACCACTAAAGAAAGAACATACACAAACCACCACTTATGTTTACTCACAACCATCCACCTCTTACCATAATATTTTCGAAACACAACTAGTTACAAACCCTCAACCTCCACCTTCCGTAGAAGATCAATCTACTATTCATTCGCAACCTTATTATTCAAAGTCTCCAACATATTCCTAAACCACATCCTGATATTTCTGAAAAAGAAAATGAATCATTAAATCTGTATCAAAATAAAAAAAATAGCATAAATCACCAACTTGCTCATGGCCACGTCTATCAGATCCAATGACTACAATGGAGTGGAAACAACAGAAGAAGTTCCTCATACCTTTGCTACAGGTACTAAACATCTCAATAGTCAACAGAATCCTCCAAACCAGCTAACAGTCCATGGTTCCCAATTGATAAAGTGACATCTTCACAATAGCAAGGCAAGTTACAAGAGATTGCAACCTGGATTGATGTACAAATGTTATGACCCGGTGCTACACTAGCCATGGTGCTTAAAGAGTTTTCATCCAAAATGATTGGCTCTTTAAGAGAATGGTTTATAACCGTGCAACGATCCAAATTTAAGGCATACTTATGTAGCCTCTCTTCCAGAAGAGTTTCATTCAGAAATACAAAGAATAATGCTTTCAGTTAAACGTACAATCAATGATATGACACTTGGAGAGATTCATCAAACAGCTTTGCTTGCTTTGGAACGCTTATGTAAGTAAAAAACATTTTTCAATGAGCTTATTAAAGACAAACAGTCCTTCAAGTCAGTATGCAAAAAGTCTTATTTGACTATCAATTGTAATGATGATAAACACTGCACATGTGCTACAAAAAAGAAGTCTCACTACAAGCTATACAAAAAGAAGAGCAAGAAATACAAGAAGTAGTATAAGCCTATTCGGTACTTCATAGTGAAAGAGAAGTGGAGTAAGCCAAAAGACAACAAGTGTTTCATCTGCAAAAAGAATGGACACTTCTCAAAGGATTGTCCACGTAACAAGAAGCAGAAATCCAAGCTAGTTAAACAAATTCATCAAAGCACTAAGATCAATTTAGATGATGCAGTTGTTGAATTTTGGTTCTCATAACAAGACCAACTTCACCATGAAATTGTCTTTTCTCTAGAAAATCATAACAGTTCAAATGATAGTTCAGATGAAAGTGATGATGACTATGTTTCAGTCATAGCATTACAACTATATCAAGGTGTATAACCAACAATCCATGTTCCTCTAGTCCATGTTTCGGTGATTCCCTCTAAGTATGATAAGTTCATTACTATTATTGGGTTTATAGACACGGAAGCCTATAGGAGTATGATGAATCTTGCTGTCATACCTCAAAAAGCAATGACTATACACATAGAATACTTCAAAGTAGTAGATGGTGAAGTATTTAGAACAAATCTTATCACTAAGAAGCCTACTAGATTTAAATTCTTTCCAGAATGCATAGTGCATACTGGAGTCATTGGTTTAAATATACCAAATAAAGATTTGCTAATTGGGTTTGATGTCTATTTAAAAGCAAAAAGGCTTCAGATACTTCTAGATGGTTTTCGATTCAAAATATTGAAAAAGCCACACACCACCGTCTTGAACTTATTCTCATCAATAGTATTCCAACCAGACTCTAAATCTATCAAAAAGGCATTATCTACTTTTTGGTCAGATTCTCACTAAGACTTCACTCATCCTTTGATGGAAGAATGAAGAATTCTTTATCAAGCTACCCTTCAAGCTTAATGAGGATATTAATTCTACTACGGGATCTCACCCCGAGATGACATATTTAGACCTTGTTTTGGCCCAAAGTGAATGTAAATAATTGTTCCAATAAGGATTAATTGAGCCCACAAACTCAGATTGGGCATGCCAAGCTTTTTATGTGGAGAAACGGTCAGAGAAAGTCAGAGGAAAAAATTGGTAATTGACTACAAGCCACTCAATGACTTTGTCAGAGATGACAAGTTCTCACTGCCAAATATCAACTCGTTATTTATTCATATCCGAGAAGCCCATATTTTCTTAAAGTTTGATTTGAAAGCAGGTTTTTGGCAATTGGGTATAAGCTCAGAAGATAGGCCAAAAATAGCATTTTTTATACCTAATGCCCAGTACCAATGAAAATTTATGCCATTTGAGGCTCAATATAGCTTCATCACTATTCCATAAGGCTATGAAAAAGATCTTCTAGTCCATCCTACACCATGCCCTAATCTACATTAATGACATCTTATCAAAAGATGTGAAATTTTCATCATGATCTACTTTTACAGTTCAAAGATATCGTGATTAGATATAAGATCATGCTTTTAGAAAAGAAGAGTCAGATATGATAACGTTCTATCGACTTTTTAGAATCATGTTTCTTGTTACGTGGACAATCCTTTGAGAAGTGCCCTTTTATTTTTGCAGATGAAACACATGAAGTCTTTTGGCTTACTTTGCTTCTCTTTCACTCTGGAGTACCGAAAAGGTTTAGACTGCTTCTTGTGCTTCTTGCTCTTCTTTTTGTACAGCTTATAGTGAGACTTCTTTTTTGTAGTACATGTGCAGTGTTTATCATAACTACACTTGATAGTCAAATTAGATTTTTTGCATGCTGATTTGAAAGGATGTTTGACTTTAATAAGCTTATTGAAAAACATCTTTTGATGAATTTTGCCAAGCGTCGTATCAGTGACTGTGCATTTAACTGCAAGCATCATTCTTATATTTCTATATGTAGTTCTTCCAGAAGAGAGGCAACATAAGTATGCCTTAAATTTATATTGTTGCACCCATTGAGATTGTAATAGTGCTTTGACATCCGCTGATAATGTCTATCCAGATCCTTGATCTTCAAAGAACAACATCACATATGAAAATAATCTCTTCTGGCTCGATCCAGGAGAGAAGTCATTTCTCCAAGAAATTCTCTATGAATAGCTTCCAAGACGACAATAGGTGATTATTTTGGAGTTGGTTCTTGGAGCGTCAATCCGAATAATATATGGTATATTATATTTTATTATTTATTAATACTACATTTTCATTTCAACTTTGTTAATGGTAATTATTATGTCCTATGCATTATTGTATATTAGTTTATTATATATATATATATATATATATGATGAGAATGACACCGACCTTAGAATAATCACATAGTAATATTGAACACGGTGGTTTGTCATTAGGATAGTATTACTATCATAAACTATTCTTAAAATATATATTCATAGTCATTAATTTTAGAATATGGTCGGATTCCTATAACCTAGAATACTAGCATTTATCTTATATTGGAATTGGAATTTCAATAGTCTAACCTAATAGACCATGAGCAAGGGAAGCTCATATAGACATGTGAGTATTCATTGGAGCGAATACTGAATGAATCAAGGGTGATTCCTAATAGTTGAAAGTACACACTATCGTCAATATGAATCTCATTGAGTCGAGTAGCATATGTGATCCTTTGACTATAGGATATCATTGATTTTGTGTGTGATCCTCCATACTTTGATGTCATGTATGTCAGAGACCTTTCATGGTCTAATCGCTAGATGTTTGTTGGATGTGGACTGATACACTCGTTAATCAAGTGTGTATCAAGATAGGATTCGTCGGCCCGTATGTGTACCATAAATAGTTAATGTATCCATGTAGTGAGTCGTGATTCTTAAGACTTTGGCTAAAGCCGACCACCTAGGGTTGATCACATATATATCAAAAATGGTGTTCTGATTAGTTGTAAAGAATCGCGGATATGTCGACAATATTAGATGTGTGTCTTGGAGATTGAGGGTATAATCTATGTTTCCTAAGCACAACTCGAATAGCCTATTATGGAATGATTGTTAAACATATGTGATGACCTTGAGTTGTATAGTTCGGAAAGGTCATTCATGTTCTTTGCAATTTCGGAGGTGACAGAATTGCGTACATATGAGCTAGACTTATATGACGAACGTGTCTGGACTTAGAGAGTCCCTCAATATAAAATATACATGTTGAGCACTCAAGTAATCGATTATATTTGATAATAAATATTATATGATATTATAATTATCAATCAAAATAATTAAGTGTTATAGGATAACGTTAATGTTGGGGCGGATGTAGAACCTCTAGGGTCGGATCTGAGTCTCACTCAGTAAAAGTAGGTCAAACCCAAGGATATCAAGTATAAGTTAAATTTTAAATAATTTAATGAATAAAATATTCAATTACGAGTGTATAGGAAAAAAACCGGGGCTGAATCGGAATCCAAAAACTCAAAAATGGGGAAAAACAAGATTCATCGCGCACATGTATGACGCGTGCGCTAAAGTGCGCGTGCAAACCAAATTTTTTAAAAAAAAATGCTTTAAATTCCTTCAGCTCTTTGAAACAGAAAGCTAGAGGGAATAAGGTCTTCTATCCTCAATCCTTTCAACCTTCCTTAAACACTCAAATTTCCCAAAATTAGTTTTTAATATCGAAACCAACATCAACACTTGTTATAGAATAAAAATCAAAATTTTCAAAATATCAAATATTTTTACAAAAACATAAATTTATTCTAAATACGCACTTGCGTAAATTTTGAATCCAAAACACAAACCAAATTAGAATCCCACAATGAAATAACTCATGAATAATTCTAGGTCACTCAAATGTGGTCAAATGATTCTAGAATGGTAGCCTTAACTCTCAGCTATTATCTAGAGTTCCAAACTCTAATTTTATGTCTATGTCTAACATAAATATTTTGACCCAATTACAAGCATATTGTGTTTATACTTCCAAAACATCCTAACACAATTAATTACCCTAATTTCAACATTATGTATCTAATACATAACTCATCACTATATGTCTCACTAATGAAAAACATAGCTTTTGGAGAAGATCAAACTTATGTTGTAGAGATTTCACAAAGCTTCTCTAAACACTTCTCTAACTTAGGCTAATTTCTCTCATTCTTGCTTGTATTTAGCTTTCTCAAGCTTGATTAAAATATTTGCTCAACCTTGCTATTTATAACAAAACTTATGAAATTTGTAATTAATAAAAGTTCTAATAAACTTTATGTGGGCTTAATCTAGTTTGTCCAAATATTTATAATTATGTGTGACTAATCACCTTTGTCTACCACTTTGATTTAATCTAATTAAATCAAGACAAAGTTTAATTAATGGATTAGTTACATGTCTTCCACTTTGATTTAATCCAATTAAATCAAGCCAGAAACACGTATAATTACATACTTACAATTACCATAATATCCTTAAATGGTAGAGATAATTATGAAATTATGACAAAGCCCTTGTGTAAATATTGAATTAATCCAATTAACCCATTAGGTCAAAGTAAATAATCAATGTTATCCAATAATAATTATCTTAGTTGATAATTATAATATCGAGTATTATCTTTTATCAAAATTAATCGGCTACCCAAGTGCTCAACGAGTACACTTCATATTAGGACTCTCTAAGTTTAGACACGTTCGTCATATAAGCCTAGCTAATATGTACGCAATTCGGCCACCTCCGACTTCATGAAGAACACGAACGACCTTTCTGAACTATACAAGTCGAGGTCATCACATATGTTTATCAATCCCTCCGTCGTATGCTATCCGAGTTGTGTTTATCATAGAATACACATTCAAGTTTCTTAGGCGCACATCTCATGTTGACATGTCCATAATTCTTTACAGCTGATGCGATCTACCCTAGGTGAATGACTTTGGCCAAAGGCTTAAGAATCGTGACTTACTCACATTGGTACCTAAACCTCTTATGGTACACATATGCGCCAACAAATTATATCTTGATTTGCACTTGATTAACGGGTGCAACGGTCCACACCCAACAAACGTCAAGAGTCCAGACCATGAAAGGTTTTTGACATACATGGCACCAAAGTGTGGAGGATCTCACACAAAATCAATACTATCTTATAGTCAAAGGATTACATATGCTACTCGACTCGAGGAGATTCCTTGTAACACCCCAGTAATCCCGAAGAATACTAAGTTATGGATGGCATAATATATGATCTAAATCATAATCAAGCATGTAGGTGCTCACGGAATGACTTTTTGGACATCCGACAAATTCCTTGGAAATTCCAATACAAAATTCACTTTATGTTCTATTCCTGACAGCCCTTAATATATGGGGTATAATTTTTCATACGATCTCTGATTCTTATGAATTTTATATCTTCGTAAAGCTACGACGAATATCTACAACTTTGATGTTGGATATATTTCCAAATTTTGAACATAACTAGGTCTAATTTGGTCTTTCTCCAGACTATTTGCACAGTGACGTGAATGAAGAGTTAAAAAGGGAATTACCATTTTGATCCATAAGCCTATTACCCTTCTCAATTTAGTCCAATAAACCTTAATGTACCAATAGCTCTAAATATCTACTAATTCCTTAGGCTCTGCTAGAAAGAACCAAACAAATTAAGAAGGGAAATAAAAGCCATTAGCCCCAATATAAATAGGGTCACTATCATTCATCTAAAAGAAGAGGAAAATGGAGAAATTGTGAGAGAGAGAAGAAGGAAGAAAGAAGAGGGAGAAATGAGAGAGTGAGAGAATTGAAATCTTACAAGAAGTTTGAAAGAAGAATGGAGGGAAATGTTGGACAATTATGACCCATAGCGTCACTATTTGTACAGATCATGGTGTTGTTGTACAAATTAACTATGTGACAAAGGAGATTGCTCTCTTATCATTTGTGATTAGATCACCAAGATGTATAAATGATAGGAGGTCCTTATGATTAGTTCCTGGATTGAGATGATATGAGACAGTATCAATCCATGAAGGTTTAATCATTAAATATCCCTAGTCAGAGTATTATCGAGATTGGACATCGATAATGCGTAAAAGACTAGTATTACACTTGTGCACGTTGTGAGGGCATAACGACATAGTTCTCATATATTTGGGTATAGGATACTCATGCAAGTGTAGTAGAAGGTTGTGTTTTACCGATGGTACGGAAAACAGCTTCGCTCTAGATAGACCCCTCGGAATTCCATTGGACTATGTGTCTATGGAAGTCCGAAATCAGGGTAGGTGTATTTGGTCTTAACCTGAGACTTGCACCGCTAATACTTGCGACAATCAATATACTTTGGTTTTAGATCGTCCAGGGCTTTAACAGGTTCTCTGTACGCCTCTGCTGGGTTATATTGAGAATCGTAGTGTGTTGGGTGTGATGTCAAGACGGAAGTATCACTCCAGTCATAGTGGAGATGATGGTCACGTAGAATACGGAACTAGTTCTCTTATGTACTGCAGTCATCGAGATAAAATGACTAGGTCATGTTTATCCGATATAGAGACTAGTTATCAGAGATCCGATATGTGCTTCGTACGGGGCATACACATTTCCAGCCCCAGGCCTTGCACGTGATATCCGATACTGGATCGAAATACGCAATACTACGTATACTACGCCTGATAAAGATCACATATTCCTGTAAGGATATTTATGGAGAATTTTTTAGGCATGGCGCTTTGCTAGAAGCCAACCTTGTCTTGTAAATCGATACAAATGTAGTACTAGGTACTTACGTGTTCGGATAGTCCGACGACCGAATTTACTGCCAACATATCCGGGGATCTCATGGGTCGCTTCCCGAAGATTCACCGATGACGTATGACTCGCACTTTATTAATATCTGGGATTAATTAGATGAGAGAGAAAATTAATCTGGGATTAATTACGGAGATATTTTATCTGGGATAAAATATCAATAAAAGAGAGAAACGATTAATTTGGAATTAATCGATAAAATAATATATTCGATATATTATACGAAATTAGATTTCGAAGCAGAATTGAAATTAGATTTTAATTCGGGCGAACGAGTTAATTTAGAATTAATTCGTTAGCGACATGAATAATGATTTTGCTAGGCATAATTATTTAATTGGATCGCAACAGAAAATTCGTTAATTTGGAATTAGCGAACCCGAGCCCGGGAGTGTTTGCGAGCGCATTCGCATTTCGAATTCGAGTGCGGCACGTAAGTCACATCAAGTGTCAAATTGCTAGTCACATCAAGCGTCAAATCATAGTCACTTTGAGTGATGTGACAACTTGTCACTTGATTGATTGATTGATGTAATAGTGATGTGAGTGGTTATAGCATTTAATGCCTTTTTGGAGCCAATTTTGTGTGACTTTTGGAAAGCTTTTTACAAAATTTGGTTATGTTTTTAATTGATTTAGAAATCAATTTTAACTAACACACAACTACTACTCTCTCTCTCTCCTTGACTTACGGTTTTGGGAGCCAAAACTTCTTCCTCTCTCTCTCGGCCAACACCATTTCTTCTTCTAAAAACCGTCTGGTTTTGCCGTGAATGGCAAGAAGAATATAAGGGATTTTTTGGAAAAAATTCCTAAGTGCTAGCACACTATGGAGACATACAAAGGTGATAGGGAAACCCACTTGTGAGCTTGGAATTTCATCAAAAAGCTTGGAGCTTACATGGAGGACCATTGCCGATTCTTGGAGGACACCAAACAATCTCACTGCCGAGAGCTCAAGGAGGGCAGAAATGGATTTTTGTTCTTCACCGCATCGCCTCAACCGATCGATGTAAGTATTCCGCAACTTCCTCGATGTATTCGCACATAATTTTCATTGCTTGATATGATCTTGGGATGCTTAGAAAATTCCAACAATGGTATCTATTAGCAAGGTTGAGCATGAAAATATATTAGGGTTAAAATTGGGTAAAATGTATTTGAGCATGATTTGATGAATTGGATGATTGAGTATGCTTAAATGTAATTTAATTGAAGTTGGATTGGATCAATTTCATGAAAATTGATTTGGACAATTTTCCCCCCAAATTTGAGGCTTGGCCGAAAGGTACACATACCCTAATGTCTTGGAATTTTTGATTTTTGATTTATTGGATAGTTGAATCAGTTGGGAAATGTTGGAAAGTTGATTGTGGATTTAATTGGATTAAAACGAATCGATTTGTAAAAACCCTAATTGCCGAGACTTTAATACATGAAATTAGGTTTGATTTTTGATAAAAATGTGTTGGACATGTTTTGTGTGTTGATAAGCATAATTAAGCTAATTAATGTTTTGGAAATATTAATTTGGGTGATTAATTATGGCCATACACTTTTTTAATTAAAATTGTGAAAATTGGAATTTTGGTAATTTAATTATTTGGGCTTAAATTGGATTTGGGCTTGAAATTTGTAATTGGGCTTATTGGGCTTGGTTGTACCAAGATTGGTTTAGGCTAAATTGGTTGGATCCAATTGGGCCCAAAACCGTTTCCATAAAGTCCAACTATGACTAATGGACCTTTTAAAGTTTAATTGGGCCTAATGGGCCTAAATTGATTTCTAGGGTTATGGGGTTATTCCTTGATTGGGCTTTGGTTATTGGGTTTGACCCAAGTTGACCAAAGTCCATGCCTTAAGAAATTATTGAAAGCCCATTGGACTTTAATTAAATTAACATTGGATGTTAATCGGGCTTTGAGACCCGTAACGATTAAATTGGAATTTAAGTCGTAAAGGTTTATTTATAAAGTGTAATATTTAATTTGGAATTAAATTAAGTGAATTAGTATTAAATGAAAATTGAATTGGATTTAATTTTGTAGTTTAATATAATTCAAGAATTCGTACTATGAGTACTTATTCGCAAAACGAATTTGATTCGCGCAAAATCAAATCGGTGTTTGAACATTGGATGGTCATTAATTATCAGATTAATTAATTGGATTAGATTGATTGATAACATGCTTGTGTGAATACATGGTTGCGATGCATGAATAATATATATCGGATGATATAGATGGGTGGGGCAATTTTGGAAATTGTTGTAATAAATTAGAATTTATTAATTGGACCTGCGTGTCCAGCCTATTACCTCTTTGACTCTATGTATTTCTCTTCTCACCTATTCCCCTCAATGTAAATGAGGTTTCTTTAGAAGTGTTAGGTAACGGTTAGAAGTAATACTTGTGCTAGCGGGAGAGAGGAAATGGAGAGATTTGTTCTAGGAACAATGTGTTGAGTATCCATCCGCATATCATTATTATTTATTTACGCGCTTATTATGTGTTTAGAATGCATGTTTAAGGGTGTATGAAGATGAGACCTTAACAAAGATAATAAATTGGTTGCCAATTTGCACACGAAAAACCCTCACACAATATTAAGCGTTTTTCCTTCCATTGAGTGATTCTTACACAAGATCCAAGACTGGCATTGGCTTGTTGGCCAAAGTCAAGGCCTTTGTCCGTCGAGGATGTGTTTGAATCACGAGAGCTTTGTTCCATATTGGTGTCTTGTCCAAGTTGTGGTTTGTTGGCCAAAGTCAAGATCATTTCTTGTCAATCGACATTGATTACGAAGCTTTCTAAGGTCAATGGGTCACGCTTAACTGGGATCACTAAGTTTGTTGTGCCAAAGCCAAGGCTTAGTGGATTCAGAGGAAAAAAAGTTAGGCAATATTTGATATATTGGCATATATAAGATATATTTTCGGACTTGGATGTCCCCCTACTGGATCTAGGAATTGGATGGGATCCAATTGATCTTAGAGATCTACATAGTTAATTATCATACAATTTGTTGGCCAAAGTCAAGATTGTGTGTTATTTACGGGATCCTAGCCCACTAGGAAACACGGTTTCCCGAGCACTCAACAGAGGGTTAGAGGCTCGCCGAAAAACTGTGGGAGGCAAGTATTAAATTTGCAATATTCGTTTAGTTACTTGCCATAAATGCGCTCATTACAAATTATTCATCAAATAAATTAATATATTAGTTGGACTAATAATTAATCGTTGTTTTAATTAAACAGTTGGACTGTATTCAAACTATTTCAATTAATAGTTGATTTTATAATTTTATTATAGTAATCAATATAATTGAATTTAACCTATTAATTATGTTGATTTATATAGTTGGACTAATTAATCATTATAAAAAATAGTACCTAAATCGTTGATTAAATAGTTGGACTATTAGAATCAAGATAATTGAAATATTAGTGTTTAAAACATAATCTTGGGTGAAAATGTATTTAAACGACTTTAATTTTCAAATTGGGGATAAATTTCAGGATGGTCCTGGAAACTAATAAGTTACTTTATTTGATAAAATAACATATTAGGCCTAAGCCCGGAGTTAAGCAAATAGTAAGAGCATGATCTTTGGAAGATTCATGTAATGATAACTTTAGTGCATAATCCATTATGCTTGCCAAATAGACTCCTTAATTTCTTAATCAGAACTAAGGATTAGATCCTAAAGTATGAGAAAAAATTGAAGGATCTTCATAGATCTATTCTTAGATCTTCATAGATCTATTCTTAGATCTTAGAAGTACTAAAATTGCAATAGTAAACTCTTGGAGAGTTAATGGCAATTCTCAAGGAGACAAAGCCAAAGTTTGCAATAAGGCAAGAAGCGCAAGGCGCACCTTACTTCAACATTCCAGAAGGCCAAGGCTAGGCCGAAGGCTTCTGAGTGTGGAAAAGGGCAAAGGCAAAATCATTATAATCTTCTGGGAATACAAAGGACATATCCCAAAATGTCTGCCTAAATTGTGGCAAACGGGGACACGGAAGCGTGACTGCCGTATGGACAAGGCAGACATGAAGGAATTGAAGAACGGGCAAGGCTCCGACTTCAAATATGTTTGTTATAAACATGTTCACTACTAGTAATAAAATTAGATTTTAGATACTGAGTATGGTACATAAATATGTATTGGTGTGCAGAATCTGCTATGAGCATGATACTGACTTCAGTTGAGATTTATCTGCGAATTGTGAATGGGATGAAAGTCGATGTTTTAACCATAGATACCTAAGTTTAGGAACTACCCTTCGGGTGTTACTTAAATTAGGAAACTATTAAAATGTAACTAGTTTGACTAGATACATTATCTCTATATGGGTTTAACCCGTTGCGGTATACCTTTATATTCTAGAACACTAAAGTGTTTTTATTTATAAAGATGATATTGGATAAACATATTAGTTGTGATTAACAGTATTTATATTTGAATATAAATAAATCTCAGACATATGACATGACAAACAAATAGCTCAAACTAATTTGATCAGATGAAACTTAAATGTGGCATTGTTGTCTGGGACACAATTAAACAAGACTCGTATATCCACACTTTCGAAGAGTGGGTACTAGGACTGATTTGATTCTATTCAAATAAAGTCTACGAATCTAGTTTATTACGGCAAAGTGCCTAAAACACCTTTACTTGGTAAAAGTGCAAATGTCACCGATCTGTTAGCCCTTGTTCATAGTGATGTAAGTGGGCCCATGTTTAGCTAGGCTAAAAGTGGATATGAATGTTTCGTGACCTCAACGGATGTGGCATCACGTTATGGTTATGTTTTTCTTTTGAAACACAAATCGGAAACTTTTAGAGTTTCAACACGAAATAGACAAACAGATCGACTGAAGTATAAAAACATCACGGTTAGACCATGATGAAAATACTTAAGCAATAAGTTTCTCATAAATACTTGAAAGCGTATAGTATCTTTCAATGAGGACTCCTCCTAGAACACGTCATTTTGACGGTTGTGTCCGAACGGAGAAATCGAATTTTGTTGGACATGATAAGGTTAATCATGAGTCGCTCTCTGAGCACCATTTCCTTCAACGGATAAGCATAAATAGTGCAGAACATTTTGAATAAGGTTCCATAAAAATTTGTTAGACATAATTCATATTAGATATGAACAGGAAAAGAAACTGGGATTTCTCATTCCTGAAGATTTCGAATGCTAGGCATATGTTGGATGATACCAAACTAGAACCCAAATCGGATTAAGTGCCTAAATTGTGGGTTATCCTAGGGAACCAAAGTATAGTTACTTTACAATCACAAGAGAACAATATAATTGTTGCTCGCAATGCGGTTTCCTAAGAGGAATACCGATATGCAATGGTAAGTGGAGGATAGTAAAACTCGATGAAAATCGGAGTAATACTATTCCAGGCACCAATTCCTAATGGAACCAGATAGTTCATCAAGGATGAAAACTATACCAATCTTCAATACACCAAGAACCGCCTAAGTCGGAGAGAGTCAGAAAACAAAACCTGGGGTATGGGTTTCTGATCTCACCTCATAAAGATGTCAATCTTATTGAGGAATACAAACTGACTACGTATGAGGAAGTGATACAAGGTATGACTCCCTATTATGGCAAAGTACCATGAAGTCCAAAATGGATTCCATGTATACCAACTAAGTTTAGATACTGGTTGATGTACCGCAAGGCATTGTGCATATTGGTACTATATAAGTCTTCAAGGAAGACATACATGGAAGGCAACATACCAACGTACTAAACTAGGCTTGTAGCGGAAAGGTATCGTTATCAACATTGTGTCAATTACGACGAAACCTTTTATTCGTTGCCACGGTAAATCCATTTGGATAATGCTTACTAATGATGCATGTTTCTTTTATGAAATATGGCAGCTGAATGCCAAAAACACTTTCCTTAAACGGAAACCTTTTGGAGGATGTTTACAACATCCTGACGGTTTTGTCGTACCAAAACTAGCGAACAAGGTTTGCAGGTTATTCTATACATGGATGGATTGAAGCAAGCATAGCGTTCTTGGAACGATGTCGTTTTGATGTAATCATAATGGTAAATGATTTAATTCAAAAATGAAAATGATTCTTGTGTATATAAGGAGGTTAGTGGGAGCGCACTGACAGTGAAAGTCCTAAATAAAGGATGACATGTCATTTCTTGGAAATGATATTCCCATAAATACAATCGGTGAAAGCTTGGATTTCATGAAAATTCTCCGTAGAATTCTTGGAAGAAACAACTTTTATTCTAGGAATAAAGATCTACTGGGATAGATTTAAAGTTGTTGATAATCTCCGAGAACTCGTACATTGAAAAATGTACGCGACCTGGTGTCTCATACGCTTTGAGCATATGGAGTCACAATCGGGCTAATCCAAATGATAGTCATTGGATTGATGTGAAGAACATGCTTTAGTATCTTATCGATCTAAGGATGCTTTCTTATACTATGGAGAAGAAGAACTTAGAGTGACTGGGTTCACTGCTATAAGTTTCCCAACGATAAAAACGACTATAAGTCGTAACAACGGTACTATATAGTTTGAATAACGGAACAGTGAGCTGGAAATCTTCCAAGCAAGATACTGTTATCAAATAAACAACCACAAGTGGATTATTGCTGCAGTTGAGGCAGCAAATAGAAGCCTTCTGGATTGATAATAAATCTAATTATATAGATATAGTTCTGTTAGCAGCTGAGCTAGGCTACAGCACAGGCTAAAGAATTAATGGTCTCATCAACGATCCAGATAAATACTTCAATATTCATCTGATTCGTTCGGATCATACATCGTGGCGATGTGAGGATCGAATAAATCGCATCAGATGATAATCATGCAAATCCGCTGATGAAAGCTTTCCTCAGCAGTTTGAGCGAACCATACATAGTTCGGGTGTAGGAAACTCGAGTGACTGGCTATAGGCCAAGTGGGAGATTGTTGGACAATTATGACCCATAGCGTCACTATTTGTACAGATCATGGTGTAGTTGTACAAATTAACTATGTGACAAAAGAGATTGCTCTCTTATCATTTGTGATTAGATCACCAAGATGTATAAATGATAGGAGGTCCTTATGATTAGTTCCTGGATTGAGATGATATGAGACTGTATCAATCCATGAAGGTTTAATCATTAAATATCCCTAGTCAGAGTATTATCGAGATTGGACATCGATAATGCGTTAAAGACTAGTATTACACTTGTGCGCGTTGTGAGGGCATAACGACATAGTTCTCATATATTTGGGTATAGGATACTCATACAAGTGTAGTAGGAGGTTGTATTTTACCGATGGTACGGAAAACAGCTTCGCTCTGGATAGACCCCTCGGAATTCCATTGGTAGTATGACAATGTGTCTATGGAAGTCCGAAATCAAGGTAGGTGTATTTGGTCTTAACCTGAGACTTGCACCGCTTATACTTGCGACAATCAATATACTTTGGTTTTAGGTCGTCTAGGGCTTTAACAGGTTCTGTGTACGCCTCTGCTGGGTATATGGAGAATCGTAGTGTGTTGGGTGTGATGTCAAGACGGAAGTATCACTCCAGTCATAGTGGAGATGATGGTCACGTAGGATACGGAACTGGTTCTCTTATGTATTGCAGTCATCGGGATAAAATGACTAGGTCATGTTTATCCGATTATAGAGACTAGTTACCAGAGATTCGATATGTGCTTCGTATGGGGCAGACACATTTCCAGCCCCAGGCCTAGCACGTGACATCCAATACTGGATCGAAATACGTAATACTACGTATACTACGCCTGATATAGATCACATATTCCTGTAAGGATATTTCTGGAGAATTGGGTAGGCATGACGCTTTGCTAGAAGCCAACATTGTCTTGTAAATCAGTACAAACGTAGTACTAAGTACTTACGTGTTCGGATAGTCCGACGACTGAATTAATTTACTGCCAACATATCCGGGGATCTCATGGGTCGCTTCCCGAAGATTCACCAATGACGTATGACTCGCACTTTATTAATCTGGGATTAATTAGATGATAGAGAAAATTAATGTTGGATTAATTACGGAGATATTTTATCTAGGATAAATATCAATAAAAGAGAGAGAACGATTAATTTGGATTAATCGATAAAAATATATTCGATATATTATAAGAAATTGGATTTCGACGCATAATTGAAATTAGATTTTAATTCGGGCGAACGAGTTAATTTAGAATTAATTCGTTAGCGACGTGAATAATGATTTTGCTAGGCATAATAATTTAATTACGTCGCAACGAAAATTCGTTAATTTGGAATTAGCGAACCCGAGCCCAGGAGTGTTTGCGAGCGCATTCGCATTTCAAATTTGAGTGCGGCACGCAAGTCACATCAAGCGTCAAATCACTAGTCACATCAAGCGTATATCAATAAAAGAGAGAGAACGATTAATTGGAATTAATCGATAAATAATATATTCGATATATTATAAGAAATTGGATTCGACGCATAATTGAAATTAGATTTAATTCGGGCGAACGAGTTAATTTAGAATTAATTCGTTAGCGACGTGAATAATGATTTGCTAGGCATAATAATTTAATTACGTCGCAACGAAAATTCGTTAATTTGGAATTAGTGAACCCGAGCCCAGAAGTGTTTGCGAGCGCATTCGCATTTCAAATTCGAGTGCGGTACGCAAGTCACATCAAGCGTCAAATCACTAGTCACATCAAGCGTCAAATCATTAGTCACTTTGAGTGATGTGACAACTTGAACTTGTCACTTGATTGATTGATTGATGTTAAATAGTGATGTGAGTGGTTGATAGCATTTAATGCCTTTTTGGAGCCAAATTTGTGTTGACTTTGGAAAGCTTTTTACAAAAATTTGGTATATGTTTTTAATTGATTTTAGAAATCAATTTTAACTAATACACAACTACTCTCTCTCTCTCCTTGACTTGCGGTTTTGGGAACCAAAACTTCTTCCTCTCTCTCTCGGCCAAAAAGGCCATTTCTTCTCCAAAAACCTTCTGGTTTTGCCGTGAATGGCAAGAGAATATAAGTGATTTTTGTGGCAAAAATTCCTAAGTGCTAGCACACTATGGAGACATACAAAGATTATAGGGAAACCCACTTGTGAGCTTGGAATTTCATCACAAAGCTTGGAGCTTGCATGGAGAACCGTTGCCGATTCTTGGAGTACACCAAACAAGCTCACTACTGAGAGCTCAAGGAGGGCATAAATGGATTTTTGTTCTTCACCGCATCGCCTCAACCGATCGATGTAAGTATTCCGCAACTTCCTCGATGTATTCGCACATGATTTTCATTGCTTGATATGATCTTGGGATGCTTAGAAAATTTCAACAGGAAATCCATCACAAACTAAGTTTAGAAAGAATAAATGCTTATGGACTCTAATCTAAAAGATGAAGCATAATTCAAGGTAAGGAATCTTGACCCAAATTTGAGTTGTGGAGTTTTGATTAGATAATATTATGCTAGTGTTGTTGGCATGCTAGTGATTGCATCAAGTAAATAAGGAACTAGGAAATTGATTGGATAAAGAGATGGCTAAGTTTATAAAATACTAGACATTAAGTTAAATTAAGATTTATGAGATCAAATGGTTGCTTTGATGATGGTATATTGATGTAGAATATATGAATGTTGAAGTTTTTTAAAGAGTTTCTTGTGTAAGGGTTGTAGTGTGGGAGTGTTGGAAGTGCATTGGGCAGGCAGATAGACATTGAAGAGTTGATGTTAGGCCCTGAAATCAGCTTAGCGTCAGGACGCTGAACACGCAACGTCACGACGCATAATAATCAGAGGCTAACTACCTCGGGCCTTGATACTATTTATTTATAGGTATCTAATTATATGGAGAAGGGAATTGATTGCTTTTGGTTGGTTGAATGTGGATTTTCTAATTAAAATAAAACAGACTCAAAAGAAAATACTAAGGAAAATAAAAGAAAAGACTCAAAGATCTAGGGTTGTGACTCCACACAATATTATTCTAAAGATGAATTGATTCTCTTACATATGTGTAATAAATCAGTTTGCTAACCTGGAACACGACAATATGGAAAAGCCTCTGTCGATGGTCAGACGCAAATACCCAGTATAACCCAATTGAACCATATGTCTATGTCAACCAAATTACCGGATTCATTAAGATTAAGTTCCAATTATGGCTACCCCCGCCCGACAGGTATATGTTGGATAATATGACCCATAGCGTCACTATTTGCACAGATCATTGTGTTGTTGTAGCAAATTAACTATGTAATAAGGAAATTGCACTCTCATCATTTGTGATTAGATCACCATATATATATAAATGAAGAGAAGGTCCCTATGATTAGTTCCTGGATTGAGATGATATGAGACAGTATCAGTCCACGAAGGATTAATCATTAAATATCCCTAACGTAGTATTATCGAGACTGGACATCGATAATGCGGAATAG